>JADNYJ010000250.1:0-50813 GCA_015501075.1 Gymnopilus junonius
GATCTCCTTTCCCTCCCGTTCAGTCTAACAGTGGCCAGCAGCCAGGAGAAACAATGCGTGCCTATTTTCAACGGCGCAAAGAGGACCGCGCACACAAGAGAAAGCATGAGACTCATGCCGCAAGGACTAAGCGCCTGGAGAGAGCAAGGAAGCAGGCAAGTAAGCCCACTCCAGGAAAACGAGGACCCACTGTTTTCGTCTGGGAGAAGATCGATGATTCGGATATACGTATCAGAAAGGTGATGACACGCGGAGCAGTAGAGCAGGACTGGGGGAAAATACCAAATGATGAAAAATTCTACGACTCATTTTCAAATCAGTGGGACTGCTGCTCAGAGTGGAGCTTCGACCCTGAGGAAGGCGAAGACACATTCAAAAGTGACCAACCTGAACCAGAATCAGAAGACGAGTATGAGGACACCACCAACTGTTCTCCTTCAAATGCTCCTCTGTTGTCACTGCCCTCAGGATCGAACACTCAAGTTGCTGCTGGTCATTCTCACATCATTATTAATAAGCATCCAATTTCTTCATTGCCCCTGTCACTTGATGTTGACATGGCTGTTGATGAGAGTCGTTCTCTGGCATTTATGTCTGGCCCACTTTCGAAATCAGCTTTCCGGGCAACATCGCCCACTGAGGACATTGCCCAATTTGACGACGATAGCAGCCTTGATTTGTTTGCTGCTTCAAGGAAAGATATCCTCGCTTGGATTCCCCTGGCATCAACTGTTCAGTCTATCCCTGACCAGGACACATTTGCTGACTACATGTACTACCGGTTCGGTTACAAGCTGGATGAGAATCCCTACACTGGCCTACCAACATCCCATCCTCATATCATAAATTCATACGCAGCAAATTGGTCCAAGGCATGTCACTCAGTCGGTGGACAAGGACTTTTTGGTTCAGAAAACAAACAGCCTGCAATTGCCGATTTCTTATTCGCTCTTGAGAATGCTGAAAGGCATCCATTACGTGATGTCCCTGGAAAGTACTGGGACCTCAGTCCAGAGAACAGTGATGCTTTGAAGTACCTCGATGATACCCCCTTCAGAATTGAGGTCAGCCAATTTGGAGCATTCACGATGTTCCTCTTGCGTCCCCGACAACACACAGCAGGATTATGGTACATTGCGCTCTCCCCAATGCTAGCTCTGGAATGTATTCGTCGTGGTTTGGGTCCATCTGAAATTGATGCTGTGGAATTTCTTATCGAACATGGTATCCCATTTCGTACCCTTGCCCCATTTTCTTTACCGACTCACATGTCCTTCCGTGCACCTTCTTCGAAACAAACTATACCTCCTCTCCTTGGTCACCGTGGGTCAACTTATGTTTTTGACCTTGCTGACTATGCTAGCTATGAGGCAGCCCGTGATGCTCTTCTTGTTGCTAGACCTGAAGGTCGCCGTGCCTTATGCTATGGGGGATTATTGCTCGGTTAGCAAGGGAGACATTGCCAGATTCAGTTGTCTTTGCAGGACCATCTCAAGATGCACTTGATGGGAACCAAGGTGTCTTTACAGGTGAATCTGGGGCCATGGTTGATGACATCCTTTCAGAGGAGATTTTGGATCTCATTTCTGGTACTTACCTGGTGGACACGGGGAAAGGTGGTACGTATAATCTACCTTTATACACAAGTTGTATTTGATATTCATTCATAATAGATCAAACTTCTACTAAATCCTGGTACCCTAGGGCAAACTCTTGGGATGTTGGTGGACTTAGTGTTGATTTTTGGACTGAGGAATGTGAGAAATGGTTTACCAAGAGACGTAACCTCATACTCTCTGGTGAAGCACAACCTCTTAGTGGGACAGAATGGCGACGTGCACTCAGGATGAGTAGGAAATCCCCTATACTTATGACTCGAATGAATAATGCTACTCTTTCCTACCTTCATTCACCACTCGCATATTCACTTACTCATTAGGCATTTTCCATGTATAATATACTTTTCTTGATCTTATATTGAATTCTCAGTGGTCGACAAGTAGCTATTAAGTGGGCAATGAGCAGGCAGTGAGCGGGCAGTGAGCGGGCAATGAATGGGCAACTACTGCAGATTTTTTTTAGATTTAAAATCTTTCAAATGATGCCAGTTTCTTGAAAATTTTATCAAGCATTTCATATAAGTGGAAATCTTGCAGGTTCTCTAGCATATCAAATCCTTTTGGTCATGCAGAAAATTTTTACATTTCAAATACTCAAATGTTGAGCTAACAAAATAGTATTTGAAATGTAGAATTTCATTCAAAGTGACCTTAAATATGATTCAGCATTTAATATTTCAGAATCTTTACAGGATACAAAATATTTAAAATATCATGATTTTCTACATGTTTTCTGGCATTTGATGTGCCGAAATACATTCTCAGATATTTCATATTTGAAATTCTTAATATGATTTTTGAAACAAATTTAAAGTCCCTTTAAATATGTAAACTCCCGGTGTGTCAGTACCAAATAGACTTGCTTATATAATTGAGTCACAAAACCCAATTATATAAGCATTCCACTCAATTATTTTATTCCAGTAAATGGCTCTATGGGCAATGCCTGGACTTTTTAGAAAATAGAATAACATGTGCTAGATGACCTTCCCCCTAATCTGCAGGTACTGTACTAAATCAGTCAATTTGATAGGTCACAGGTCAAAACTTGAAATTTCTGCCAAAAAAAACTCAAAATCACTTATAAATCTATCAAAAATACTCAAAAAAGGCAATAACTTGAAACCAAAATATGTGAGGGGGTGTCAAATGAGGTCTTTACCCTCATCCACAGATTCCTCCCAGACTCTGGTGGACTCCACCCAGAATCCTGGGAAATCTGCTGGAGTCCAGTCATATACTATGTCACTTACAGTATAGCTGAATTGCCCAGAGAATTCCACCTGGACTCTGGTGGACTCTGGAAGAAATCCAAGTGGACTCTGAAATTCCACCTTGAGTACAGCTGGAAATGATCAAGGTTGGCCGGAGTCCACCCGGAGTCCACCTAGAGCGTACTCATTTAGCCAATATTAATAATTGGTAATAGGTACTCCAGTGGGAATTCGAAGGGAATCACTTCTATTTATTTAATTTTAATTTTAATTGATAAAGAAAAAAAAGCACACAGTGGCAGCATTGAACCCATGACTTTGTGGCACATAACCAGCAGTGCTTACCATTGCACCATCAGACTGTAGTTAGAGCATAAGCATCAATCAACCATATAGGCGAAATCTATTGCCATGGACAATTGCCTCAGAATGGAATTCGAACTCCGATGGGCGATTCCAGAATAGGACGGAAATGGCCACACCATCACTTGTTTCCTCCCACCACACCCAACCACTGCTGCCACCTTCCTTTCTCCCCACACATCGCTCCCTCCTGCCCCACAATCACCATGCCGCCATGCCCCCCCAACTATGACAACAACCCACCAGGAGGCAACTGCCTCGCAAATGCCAGGGGTCCAGAGCGGACCAAGAAATCGAACCAGCCATGAAATGGGCATGAGTGGCATGAAGAACCAGGCAGATCACAATGATGAAGAAGAGGAGGGTGGGGAGGAGGAGGAGGAGGAGGAGGAGGAGGGAGATCCTGAGCTCGATGAGCTTGCCGATCTGAAGATCGCGCCATGACCCCACAGAAAGGGACTGGCAAAGGTGGTAAGAAGGGCAAGGCAGCCAAAAGGTGAGTACCTGCTCACCATTTTTTTTTTCTTAAACTAATTCTACATTGTTTTAAGCAGGAAAACAGCTGTAGACTGTGCTCATGAGGATGCGGCCGCCGTTACCCCCTCAGCTTCCCAGCTGAAGCTGTGAGTACCACCCCGCCCCCCTCCCCTTTTTTTTTAATCAACTAATTTATTAATATCATCTTCTTCTAGCACTGAGCGCATGCTCAAAAACAGTGGCATCAGTGTCGCCCCGCCGCCATGTCCATCTGGCTCTGCCAAGAAGCCAGCACCCACATCCAACCCCACTCCAGACCCTCATCGAGGAGGCGAAGGGACAGCAACAGCAGCAATGACACCAACAATGACAATGGCAGCAAGGATGACAACAGCAAGGGCGACAATGACAAGGACAGAGAAAATGGTGGTGACCAAGAAAATGGTGACAACGGCAACAATGGCAGTGGTGCATGAGCACCCCAAGCACCTCGCCATTGTAGCCCATCCCCTCGCCATCATAGCCCATCCCCTCACTGCCACAGCCCATCCCCTCACCCCGCAGCCCATCTCCCTGCCCCACAGCCCATCTCCCCACCACCACAGTTCACCATGCTGCCACAGCCCATCCCCTTGCCTAGACAATATTCGCGGGAGGGACAAAACACCCACCCCTGCCCATGAATGTGAGGGTCGAGAAAGGAGGCCCAGTGGTCCTTGCGACATAGTGCCTCCCATTGCTGAGGATCACCATCATCGAGAGCAGACTCCACCCCATTGCTCACAGTCTGAGCCCCATACTCCTCCATCCAAGCACATTCCTGATGAGGGTATTAATTTATTTACATTATTATTTACTTTTTATATATTAATTAATGTGATAGATGTTAAAATGGTGAGCCCACCTGCCCGTTCTGCTACTGCAAAAGAACATATACCAGCATATGGGTCTTCTCGCTCTTACGGTGGTGTTTTGCGAGGACGAGCCTCTGGGAATCATCCCAATATAGCAGATGTTCCTGCTGCCATTGCTGACTTTCATCGAGAACCAGGCTATGCTGCTCGAGAGATGGGCAATATCCATGTTTATATTTCCAATGATGATCCAGCAAACATTGATGTTATGTCATGAAGAGCACATTTTCTATCAAGGTTCGAGACATCGATAGCTTTTCAACAATCCAGGAGGTGGCACAATGGGCTGGAAGAGATTATTCTCCTGTTCACAGTATGTCTTAGATTTAGTCTATCCATAAATTATAACTAACTTTTTGCAGACAAGAAATATCATCTATTTGTGGCTGAGGATTCTGAGTGGATTATCAAAGGACATTACAAGAATATTGTGAAAGAGAAACCAATGGATGAAAATTTTGTTGAATGGACCAAGAATGTTGATAAAAATTCTTCATCTTCTTTGGTAAGTTTTACCTTCAATTAAGTTCATGTTTTGAACTTACTTTGTATCATATTAGACCACCTTTGATCCTAGTCAACCAATGTCAGCTGGATTTCCCCCCCGATTTGGCTCCAGCATCGGATCTTGCTCTAGCCATTCAATCACTCCTGTTGGTCTTTCGCATTTGTCTATCGGAGTGCAGGAAGATGCATCTCCTTCTCCAAGCCCATCTGAGGATCCTTCTGGGCCTTTGGATATTGTCAAGACACTGTTCATGCAAGAATTCAGTATCTCTGAGAGTGTTATGGCTCAGAAGTGGTGGGGCTTACATTTTGCCTGGACCAAGTACTTGGCTTGTAAAAAGACACTTCACGCTGCTAAGAACCTCGTCGACTCTGGATCTTGGCCTGTTTCCCTCCCTTGTTACAGTGAACATTTGATTGTTGAGCTTTTCATTGGCAAGACTACTTGGTATGCAAACTATGCCCCCCTCTTCGACAAAGTCAATGAAAATCATCCAGAGATGGCTGAATGGCTCGAGCTTATTGATGCAAGTCAGGAGGATGATAAACATGTTTGAGGATTTTTGAAGCAGGCATATTCATTCTTGGAGCTTAGTGATGGGATCAAATGTCGGAGAAGGAGAAACAGCAGGAGAAGGAGGAGAGGGAAAGAAAGGAGAAGGAGAAGGAAAAAAAAGAGATGGAAGAGATAAGAGGAGAAGTCGGTCTAGGTCAGAATCTCCTCAAGGAGGCAAAGGCCATTCTAAAGGGAAGCAGTGTCGGAGGTAGGCTGGGCTGGATATTTTGATTTGAAATTGCTTTATATGTGCTGATTGATGATTTGAAAATCTTTTGTGTACTTGTAGCTTCATTTTGGTTTTGCTTGGTCTCGTTCTTGTGTACTCTGGCTTCATCAACTGTTCAGCCTTGCCATGTGATCTATTATGCCTTGCTTTTGCTTTGTTTTCTGTCTATGCTACAGTGCCATTGTACATCAGAGTTATAGCTTTGGTTTTGTTCTTTCCACTTGTTGAAGCTGCACCTGCAAAACAACAATTTCCAGACATATCATTTAAAGCTTTCAACAAATTTGTGGAAAGAACATTTAGCTCTGATGTGTCTTTGGCTACAGTGTTAGCAGTCTTATTTTCTTTAACAGAAAATACAGACTTGCTCAACCTTCATGCTAGACAGTGACACCCAGAATTTAGTGGTGAAAACAACACACTAGCAACTGGATGGATACATGCATTATCACGGGCTTTGATTCATCAGCTTGATGATAGAATCGAGACTCTTTTTTTCCCTGGAGAGTATCCACATACTTGGATTAAGCAAGCAACAGCTCTATCATCAAAACTTGATGACTTTGTCAAGTCACTTTCTTTAACACCATATGATTGGAACAATACACTAGGCAAAAAATTATTGCCAGTATCATATGACTCAATTCGCGGAGTGCAAGTAATTTGCCCCAGTACAATGTTTTGCTTAAACTGGAAATGTCAGCCCAGGGCTCTTCTTCAAACAACTTGGACTTCTCAGATACCTTTGGTTACTTGGCTCAAAGAGGATGTCATTTATAAAGATGTTCCTGTCTTGATTGGGAAATGCACCACTTGTGATACAACATATCATGCTGATCATGAAAGATTCAAAGACCACTTTGGTATTTGGAACAACTGCTATCTGAACTCTGCCCAATTTCTTAAAGTTGGTCAATCAACATGGGTTGATCGAAAATTTGGCCATGCTGTTCTAAGTGGAATCTACAATTTTCATGCTTCAGCTTCAGCATATACACAATTCTGGAATGACTGTGCTTCTAACAGTGGTGTTGATTTTATGCTCACTCAATGCCATACTTGGCAGACATTTATTCAAGAGTCAATCTGAATGGTGTCAAGTACAAAGAAGATTGATCTTGAATTAAAAGAGAACTTGAATATCAATGAAGTCACAAAAGAAGCATATGCAATTCTAGGAAATGCTGGAATAATTGAACTGGGTCTTAAACATTCATGTTCACAGTGTCATCAACCATATAAAGAAGTTGCAGATCTTATTGGAAATGAAGATCCAGCTGCAGTGCTTGGTGCTGATGGTAATAGTGCTGTACCTTCATTGGTTGGAGAATATGCTGCTCAGTCTGCCCATGAAACTACTCAAGCAAGGCAACAAGCAAGAATCTGAGCAGAGAGAATTGGAAATAATGATGAAATGAATGTTGACTATGATGATGTCAATATGATTGTGTTAGATGGAATTGTAATGGGGCCTGTGGTAAATATTATTTAAAAACTAGCTCAAAGCATAGGCTAATTTATTTACTAGCATTGTGCTCATCTGGGATGCACTAAAGATGTGAGAAATGCTTGAGGCAGAGCATTCTGTTATGATCATGAAAGAGCCTTTAAGGACTGGTGATGAGACCGTTACATGGCTATGTGTGAAAACGGGCCATCCCCATTATTTTCGACCATCTCTATAAATTAATATAGGTTGTTGATAGCCTTCCCGAGCTTAAACATCTCAAATATACTTGAGAAAACCACATTTGAACATTAAAAGCTTAATATCAGAAGATATAATGATTATGATCACCTAGTAATCATTAATCATTTATTATAAGATACACAAGCAAATTACTACAGTCCTTACACACTAGTAGGGGCCTCGAGTTTATTTAAAATCACTACCAAGGGAGCACGGAGACGCGCACAGACAATGGGAACGACCTTTGACCCAATATAGAAATGCGGAGCGACAGACCAAACAAGTCAATTACTCCGAAGCGGTGTAATCTATTTTTATCATCTGGAGGAATGTAACTGGAAATGGAATGATCCACGATGATCGACGTCGGGGCAGATGCTATTTTTAGTAATATGAAGACGCGACACAAGGATGCTTGTCCCCTTGCGCTACCTCGTAAAACTAATAAGAATACACCTATCCTAGACACATTAGCAATCCTCTGAGGGCTCAGACAAATCCTCTGTGAGGTAGATGAAATATGAAAGATGCTATAATGTACTGGCTGTTGCAAGATCGCAACAGCAGGAATATTAATCCGATAAAATGCCTTAAATGGCAATGAGATAAATATTCAGTGCTTGATGAATATGCCCAACCAATGGCATAATTCCCCTCACTCCGAAGCGGACCAATGACGAGATAATTAATTACACAGTGCTTATCAAATTAGCTTAGTAAGACACCCAGGAAAATAGTATAAAAACCCAGTAGAATTAGTGTAGAAAAGCAAGCAGACAGTACCCCTCGAGTCGTAGCAATACAATCGAGCGTCTGGCTTCTAAACTAGATAATAGAGAGACAATTGATTGATATAAAAAGCGAAGAAGCTTCAGATAAACTAAGAATTGAGCTCAGAATAGAGATAGATTAAGCAAAGGCTTATTATTCAAGTCAGGACCTAGTTGAGTAGTTGGGAGTAGACAGAGCGTCACTCGGCTACAAAAGTATGAAGTCTTTTAGTTCAAAAGCATAGCCAGAGCCTAGTTTTATCTCAAGAAGAGATTATTCAAGTTTAGAGAAGTTCCAAGCCAGAAAGTCAATTAAAGCAATCCTTTATCCAAAGAGCCCCTACAATTCATTGTAAACCCCCATAAAAGCGAACTTAATTAAAAGACATTGATACTTACACTCCCCAGAACTTACACAAGTCAAGGGATATTTGTTGGGTTTAATAAAAGCGATATATATTGTTTTTCATACCTACAAACTACCTAAACTTATCACCGGCCCTCTTGGTCTTTGCATTTGTTCTGCAGGTAAGCTTCTAGCTTTTCTCTGTGCAATCTCTCGAACTCCTCTTTGTCATACTCCTGCTCGACATCAGGATTCATCTCTACACCATCCTCCTCTTTGCTAACTTGCTCCCTGTCAGACTCAACAGCCTTGGCTTTACCCTTGGCTTTGCCTCTGCTATTTGGCTGAGAACACTCCTGAGTGGGAGGAACATGCTTGGATGAGGCCTGAGAGATCTGAGGTTCCTCATCATCAGAGTCATTGGCAACGTATTGTCTTTTGAGCATGGTTGTTAACAATCAAGTTGGGGTCACGGAAAACACAGGTCTGTTGTTGCTCACATCAACAAATAGATGCAAATAGCACATCTCTTAATTTGTGGACACATCTTGCAGGGCCAAAGGCAAGAGGTCATGTTTATATATTACTGGTATCAAGCCATAACTTCTTAAAATCATCTTATATGACAATTGAAGCTGTGGCATCTTTCATCATTTGTTTGGAACTATTGGTGAGTGTATGTCATGCCTGGGTAGTGTCACATGTGCTCATTTAATTATATGAAAGCTTACTATGTATCTAGTATGGGATTTGAACTTCTCAAAAGTAGATATGATATGCAGCTGCCAGTGTGGTCATGTACTAGGATTTGTCTGTGTTATTGATCTAATGGAACATATATTAGCAATCCTGGCCTCTGCACTGTCCTCCATGAATCATCTAAGGTTAAGAAAGATGCAATATCCCTGCAAAGGAAAAGCATGGAGTTCAAAATGAAGAGATAGATCCAACCTTAAGGACTTACACAAAATTAACAAAATGACAGCATCCACCTATGAAGCACCACTCAGTACTGATCAAAGCAAAGATTGGAAAAATGACTTATGGAAAGAGAGCTCCCTCAACCTGCTTACTGTATCTCAATTTCTGTCATTATATAGCATGATTTGTTTAATATTTGCTCTTTATTCACTTTCCTTGCATTGTCCTTTCTTTATTTTGTCCAGTCCACTCAATTAGCTATCATTCTTTCATTGAATAAGCAAAGGCTGTATGCTATGCTGAACGGTGCTGCCTAGGACTGAAATATATTGATTAGGGCTACACAGCTATACTATATAATGTAAGGAGCCAGCAGTGAGCCTGGTACATTCCCTATAGAATTCTACAGCACCAAGTGAGTCAGCTACAGTGTGTTAATTCTATGGCTTGAGTCTTTCTGCACTATGTAGCTTGCCTATGTGGATTAGAGTCAAAGAAGCATAGTGGTATGAACTCAGCCTGCCTTCAGAACTGGCAGAAGGTCATACTCTTGACCTTGCACCTCAACCAAGTCCTTGCTACACTGCTTCTGATTTCAATTGGCTCTCCTGGTACTGATATTAAGCTCAGAGATGTGGTGTTGATGGTGAGGAGGAGGTTGAGGCTGAGGCTGAGGTTGAGGTTGAGGTGGGTTGAGGCTGAGGTGGGTTGAGGCTAAGGTTGAGGTAGTGGTTGCAGTTGCAGTTGTGGTTGTGGTTGAAATTGAGGTTGAGGAGGGTGCCAAGCAGCACCAGTAACAAATGAAGAGACTCAGCTTGAGATAGAGCAGGGGAAGAAGTATACAAACCCAAAGAATGACCACCAGGCAACTATGCTGCATTGGGATATAACATTTTTATACTGAGATTTTCTGATAGTATCAAATCAGAATCTAGAGTCAGAACTAACTAATGTTTCATACCAGAGGGCATAATAGGCTTTCCCTCAATGGTATAGCTTTGAATAGGATGCTCTATCAGCACTTTCAGCCACACAGGTAGCAATTGTCCCACTGTGACTGTCCTTTCTGCAAAATCTGCCAGCTTTCATAGGTTTCTTTCTATGCATTATCTTGCTAAAATCAGTAGATCTTTCTTTTAATTACCAACATTATCTAATTTGTCTAAAGGGTATACTACTTCAATTATTATAAATACATTGAGAAGTTAAAATGTTGAAGCTCTTCCAAAGCTCAAAAAGAAAACATGAGGAAAGATAAAACAACAGAACATAATCTAGGTAAATGGATAGAGTAGAGCTATAATTAGCAATATATGGGAATTAATATCTAACTTTGTAATATAGGCTCTACCCTCTACCCTTCCCAATAAGGCAATATCTGACTTCCCACCTGCCAAATCTTGTGCCTGACTACCCAAACAGAAAGGGCACAGGGTGGACTACCCTTTTCAATAAGGCAATATTTGACTTTCTACCAGCTATATCTTGTGCTTCACTATGTGAAAGAAACATAACAGGACAGACCTTCTTCACAAATGATATCATATAGAAATACCTCTTTTTGAATATAGATAGCCCTAGATATTATCTACCCAAACATATATCAATGATTGTCTATTTGAACTCTAGCACCATTTATTTTGGATGCTTTGACTCAATATGGAAAATAAGCTATCATTCAAATTATCAGTCTAAGCCTGCCAAATCTTGTGCCTGACTACCCAAACAGGAAGGGCACAACTACCAGAATGATAGTCTGATTGGTTAGATAACTCAGAAGAAGAATAAGTAGGCAACTTGTCAAAGAGCTTCACTGGTCAGATAGATTTACATTCTTCAGCAGCTCAGCAACAAAGCCTATCAGAATACTCAACATACCAGTTACATCATCTTGATAAATCCTATAGAAAGGTAGAGTAGATTCAAAGCCAGCTGCAGCAAGTCACTCATAATTAGCCACCTCATTAAGACTACAGTTTATCACCAACATCAGTCAAGCTCTTCAGCTGTGTATTGCTTGACTTCTCTAGACATTTTCCAATGCTGGTACCTCTGAAACAAGCTATGATGAACACCATTTCATGTTTACATTTTCTACAATTACTAAGGACATCATTTCAACTACTGAGAAGGAAGTCAGTCAAAGCTCTGCAGTGCAGAAGAAGATCAGTTGTGGTATCAGGGTATCAGGGGTGACAAGGGTACTCAGGGCACTAGGGGTACCAAGTGCCATTGGGTAACTTTAAAAGACCATTGCACTGCAGAGGCAGAGGTGCTTCAATGTGCTATATTCTTCCTGTTGCTTTGGATTTACATCACTGAAATCTATTGGTCTTCCAGATCAGGGTCTCATTTTAGTGCAATTGATAAAAGATTGTGAAAAGCCCTCAACTATATGTCTTTCCTTATTTTGAATGACAAGTGTATATTTTGTCATTTTATCCCCCCTTAGGCAAGAAATCATCCCCACTCCTACTCCTCTCATCTGACCTGAACCTGTAGCATGGAAAACCAACCTGACCAATGTGTACTGAAAGAGGAGACCAATATGGGATCATGACTCAGAAATGAACCAACTTTGTAATGAATGGGAACAATGGCTTCACTATAGCTGAATCATTCAGGGACCACCTGATTCTGAATGGAGAGAGAGATCAATCTGAGTTTAAAGGATGTGGAAAAGAGAATGCAAAAGAAGAAAAGCAAACCTATTATAAAAAGGGTGAAGTCTGCATTCTTCTAATTCAACCCACCTTGCCTTCCCCTCCTGTCTACTTACAGAACACCTCATTTTCCTCCAGTTATAATGGTCTCCCTTACTCATTGTCTTAATCTTGCTTTCCAATTCCCTGCCTCTGCCTCAGTCTCTTTCCATGCCCTGCCCATTTCTATCCATCCCTGCTAGCCACCCTCTCCTATCCTTGAGCAGCATGCTCAAGGAAATGAACAGTCTGGATTCCTCTCCAACCTTGCCCAGACTGATATCAACTCCCTTGATGTCTGCACCCTCTCTTTCAATGAATTTTGACAGTTTATCATGGAAGATAAGCAATTCATCTCTGTGCTTGAAGTCATTGAGTGCAACAACATGCTCTTTTCCCTCTTTACAGACTTCAAGGCTGATGTGGACTACACTGAATACCACCACTGCCAAGCAAGAGAGGTGCATCAATATGCAGAATGTTTCTTCCACCTTCTTTAACACTGCTGATTTGCTCAATGGATTAAGCCTCTTATCTGAAGCTGATGCAATCATCTTCAGCTATGCACCCCTATTAGTGATGTGCAGGCTCAGGCTCAAAGCCCTAAGCCAGCCCAAGCTAGCCCTTAAAAGCCAAGCCAAGCCTGAGCCATCACTTGGGCTTCAGAGGGCTTATGGCTTGGGCTTGGATTCTTGGAAGCCTTGGGCCAGGGCCTAAGCCTAGGCTTTTCATGGCTCTACTGAGCTTTTAAAAGACAAATATAAACATTTTTGAGGTCTTATTGATCCCCCTGTGATTCTCTAGGGCACAGTAAAAACCATTTCTCATATTAATACACAGGTTTGAACTCTAAATTATCTACAGATATGATGCACCATGGGATAAGCTAGATGATGGAGGAGGGTGGTGTTCACATGAACTCACTGAGGCACATTTTAATGCTTATAGTCATTATAGACAGTATTATGGTATTTTATTATTATTCATGGATTGAAGTCAGAAACCCTTTTCTTAGGTGCTTCCAAAAGCCATTTATGCATGGATTCCCATGTGCTGATATTCATGTACTGCCAATATAGTTGCTATTGCCTGAAAAGGCCATCAGACATGGGTTAAAAAATCACCCTTCACCAGAATTCACCACTTTAGATCTCAAAGGTATAAATGAGCAAAAATAACATACATTGTTATATATAATCTGGTTTACCAACATTACTGCCTACTTTGTCAAAAGTTTGCCTGCTTCCTGTATCCTAATGTCATACTTTCTGAAGACATTGGAAGTCTTGTAATGCACCCAAGCAGTCCAATGAGATAGGGGCAATGCCATCTTCTTGACTATCAAAAAAAAATGAGGAGAGAGCTTATAAATAAATTTCACTGAGAAGCCACATACTATGCATAATGCCACCACTCCCTCTCCAATTCTTGCAATTTATTGGACATGGCATGATCATTCAAGTCCTTGGCCAAGAGCAATTTGAAGAGCTCAAGGACTTTCAGGTAAAGTTTGTCATAGGTCAGCTGGCTTTTTAAATTTCAGTGAAAGCCAAATACAAGCTAAGCAGTCATACAGTATAAGTAGAATATGATGAGCAAGATAAAGTAAAAGTTTTATGACTCAATGCTGTGCAAGCCAATGGTATCATATTGATGAATTCCAGAGGCCTGTAAGAGTAAGCATATGTACCAGCAAACTTATGTTGCTTATCAAACAAAAATTTGCAGATAACATCTTGAATGACAGGATGGGCCCAGGATCTGACTACACCCTTTGTTGGAATCAGTCAGTCATGGTTGCAAAAATAAAGTATGAAACATGAATAAGGACATGATTTTATGGTGGTATCCATGTGGCATCTTATTAAGGCCATAAAGCTTAAATGTTGATGGTAACTTTTCTAGATCTGTTGGAGTTGAAAGCATGATATGCAGGTCCTTTTTTCCATAGATTTGAGATGGGTGTATGGCTGTAAAAGAGGAACAGTAGCAAGAAAATAATTCATCACTGCAAATTTTTTCATAACAAACAGGAACTTGTGGTGAGCATTGTTGTGTGCAGTCTTAAACTATAACAAATTAATGCAGACAATGTTTGGATATTCTCATCAACCATGGACTCTCTAAGTAGTATAATTACTGATACCTGAAAACCATTCTTTTATGTGATACTTACATTCTTTTCATCCTGATTTTTTCCTCTGTACATCTCAGTGGGTTACCACCACTGAGATGTGAGTTCATTGTTAGCTATCCTTATATGTACCATAACTGATGAGTGGATCTCCAAATCATCTTCTGTCTTTTCTAAAAATGTACATTGTTGATAAATAAAGGATAAAGGCAATATCATTACTTGAAAAGACATAATGAGAGGGAAAAAAAGATTCCATACTTATAAAGGACCTTTGCCTGCATTCTGCTGCTGCTGCCACTGCCACAATGATAATAAATCTTCAATTTCCTTCATTTCAGCCTGCAATAAATTTCCAATATGTGTGCTACTACTGGGATCTTGGGAAGACAAGTCCTCCATCTGATAGTCAGTAGATTGCCAGGTGCCACCTGAAGAGGATCCTTGAATAAAATCTTGCTCAGCTTGAAAATAATATGTCAGGTCTCTGGGAACCTCTTCTCCAGTTCATGTGAAGGTTGTATTAGCATGAGCATTGCCTATGGGCAAGGATATTCATCAGTAAAGTTGCGGGATAAGGATAAGTCACTGAGAGATTCTGGCACACCCTCATAATAAATCAAATCTTTAGCAAAAGCAGTTGGAAGTTCACTCTGGACTGACTCTGCTATAGTTAGAAATTTACCCTGGACCAACTGCACTGTTTCTCTAACTTCTTTCTGCCACTGGGCAACAACATGAATGAGGTCCTCTGCCAGGACTGAGGCATTGATATTTATAATGTAAAATTTGAAAAAATTATTGTCCTCAAGAGTGAATTTCTTGAGGGGGGAAGAAGATAGGTTGTACTTTTGCCTTTAGAAAAGATTTGAGGAATTTAGGATTATAAAAAAATTAATCACAAGACATACTGTTTGAATGACCACCTGTTATGACTTTAACAATAGAACTTAATCAATGCGATTAAGTCTAGCATAGTAGTCATAGAGGTCAGTTTAATGAAGTTCTTAAGGTATTGTCTTTGATTGAAGAATGCCTTAAGGTTCAAGTTTGCTCTGGTTGTTACTAGAGTAGATTACTCAAGAACAAGCTAAAGTACACTATAGTCTAGCTACAGTTTATATACTATTTGTGACTGATAATAAATGTAAATGGAACAATATCAAAACAGGGAAATTGGAAGGGGTTGATCATCGAAGGGGCACTATGGGAGGGGTGATGATCAAAGGAAAAATATTATCTGCATAATTGTAAGAGAACAAATGATCATCTTTGCCAAGATGAAAACTATATAAATAACAATCAGATGATAATAAATAAAAGAGATGAGCATGATGATAAGATAAGGAAAATGAGGAGTCATAACACCACCAGTCTTCCATCATTTTCATTAACATCAGGCCAGCATAATCATCCTTCTTCCCATGGAAAAGGGAATCCAAGAACATTTTGAAGAGACCTCAAATCTTCACAGCTATTTCCCCTTCCCTTGCCCTTGCCAGGTGTGAACTCTCTGATAGCACTGTATATCTAATTGCAAAGATACTCAAAAGAAAGGAGAGATAGAATAAATGTGAGCTCACCACCATGTTCATAAGAGCCACCATGTTGAAGAGCAAACTGTTTTGGAATCTGAAACCCTGGTCAATAGGAATTTTTGCACTGCCAGGTCCAAATAAAAAATTGAATAACAAATTCCTGGAAGTTAAATTATTCCAGTAGCCAGGGTTGCCCTTGATAAAAACTAGTTAAGAACAAACAATGAAAACTAAGAAATTCATACCTGGGTATCTGGACATCCATCAGTAAAAGCCAGAACCCTAGCAGTTCTATTTTTTGGTAATGCAGCATTATAGCATCTCAGATAATCAGGCAACTCAAGGAGATCCCACTGTGAAAGGGTCAACAGGTGGATCTTCAAATCTAGTGCCTGCTCATTCAATATGTGGAGGGTGTGTGTGATACCCTCAACATTTCCCAAGTTATACATGTTTGGCACCAGTTGTTCTGCCATCCCAAACAGGTGCTTGTGTGCAAGGTCAACTATATTGATAAGCTAATAAAAACAGGAACATAGATTAGTTGACTTAGTTCAAGTTGAAATAACAGGAAATAGACTATTTTTATGCAGGAATCAACTTACCACTTTGAAGTTGCCCTTAGGAAGATCATCCAGTCATGAAAGGTCCTAAAGAGATTGTTAAACAATTAGTGACCCTATTCCCACTACAAAATAATTTCAGCCAAGCTTGAAATGAACCTTCTCCAAATCCATTGTCAGGTCAATTACCTCTCTCTTCTTGCTAGCCAATCCAACAAGCTGGGCCTGTAATTCTGCAGACCTTGTGGTTTTCTTTCTCATTGCACCTGTTCTGGGTGGTTGTTTGGAAAATGCAAGAGCTGGCTTGAAAAGCTCCAAAGAGGAAAGCAAGGGACCCTTGGTGGAATTCCTGGAAAAGCACTCTCTTGATGAGACCTTTGCACCATTGGAGGGGATGATAGGGGTTGACTTCACATTGGAATTGTCTGAACTCTCTGAACTCTTGTCATCAGAGGGTGGCATAGAAGGAGTGTTATCTTGCCTCCCAGAAGAGTGCTTTCTTGATGAAAGCCTTGCACTATTGGAAGAGGTGACAAAGGTAGACTTTTCATTGGAATTGTCTAAACTCTCATCATCAAAGGGTGGTACAGAAGGAGCATTATCTCACCTCCCAGAAGAGCACTCTCTTGATAAGACCTCTGCACTGTTGGAAGGGGAAATAGAGGACAACTTTGCTGAACTCTCATTTTGGGAAGGTGAGCTGGAAGGAGCATCATCTGTAATTTGCTTTGGATGGGAGGGAGTGGGGGCTAAAATGGGTTGAACTACAGCATCACCCACTGGAGGTGTATTTGACAGCTGAGGGAGCACATTTCCTATCACCATGGTCTGGCCTGAAGCTGCTGTTAAGGAAATAACTCAGATATTCATAGAGAGGTGTTTTTGGTTGAGGTCCATTTAGGCACTGAGAATCTTGTCCTCAACTTCCTTCTCATTAGATGAGTCTCCCTGCTCTTTAAAGGGGTCAGACCATTTATATGCTACCTACCAGAAAAAGGAGCCACACCTCTGAGGCTGGTGGTCTGAGCATCAGTTTCCATCTCTTCAATGACAGGAGAACTTGGAGAGACATAGTCATCACTCACCATTATATTGGCATTAAATGCTGGGTTGAGTGCCTGAGCCAGTCCAACCAAATTCTCTGATTCGCCAACTTTTGTTGTCTATTTTAGCATGACTTCACATTTAATGTGGTCATAGTCAAGACTGTATTGGCTAGGATGCACTCAAGTGAGATAATGATAGTGGAGATAAAATAAGGGCAATCTTTACTGTCATGGGGCTCTGATCAACTGAGTCCAATTTCAGGAATGGGATGAGATTCTGTGGCTTGTGATATTACTATAGAAAGACAAAGGCATAATGGAATTACCTCTGATGAACCACTGCCTAACATCAACCTTTTCCACTGGGAGGGCTTTTAATAAGCTGGCCAAAAAATCTGAGGGCTTCAGTTCCCTCAACAACAGTTTAAGAATGAGTAGCCAGAGTATTTGTTCAACTTCCATAATAAGAGGGGGGTTTTCATTGCCTAGACTTTCAAAAGCCTTTGAAAAAAATCAATCAGCTTATGACTCTCAATGAAAAAAGACACCTGCCTGAATTAGTGCATGTTTGCCTGTGGTGAATAGGTAAAGCAGGCTGATGAATAATGCATGAAGGAGAACTAATTGCCTTTGTTGATCTGCTTTATCCATTTCAACTGAGTCTCTGCAATGAAGAGATGTTAATTTTAGAGAATAGAAATTAATATGCAACATACAAACTGTTACATCTGTTACTTCACTTTAACAGTGCACCTTCTTCATCTGGTTTATTAAATCCAGCAATGATGCTAGCTGCATCAATACCAGAGGAGGAGGAGGAGAAGGAGGACTCTGTTGTACTGTATACTGACTAAAATTTCTGTAGCTAAATGAAATGACTATGGCTGATTTCCAAAATCTGTTCACAAAACCTGGTCAAAATAATGATGACAGGGATTCCACTTGTGGCATCAAGGGACAGCAATAGAGTTTCAGTACATGAGAGGAGGGGAAGAAGAGTAATCTTTCCTAGACAGATGTCAATTCTTCATATGTGATATGTATTGAAATAAACAAGAGTGGGTAAATCTTGTGGCAAATGAGTAAAGTAAATACACAAATTTTAGTACTTTAAATATGTAGCTACCATTTATAAAGGAAGACTGGATAGTTACTGATGAATGCTGAGGCAGTGGCATCTTTCATGCCAAGTGAGTATAATTCAAACATTCCAACATAAAGAGTAGGCAGAATGCCCAAGCAGTGTCCTATGGGTATGAGGGTAGCCCAGGTGCTACCATGTCTCTGTTGTTTGGATGTGCTGTGTGGGCTCTATCATCAACCTGGCTTTTTTAAAGTCCATAAAAAAACTCTTTGTACTGAGGGAAAATATCTGGTCTTTATACAGTTAAAAATGATGACTAGTTTAAAACATTTGAATGACAAATATGTCTTGCAGGCAAAGTACACAATAGTCTAGTCTTGCAAAAAGAATAACAGATATTCCAATATTCTCAAAATCAGCCATTGCCTGCATTATTGATTGAATCCACTGAAAGAACACAAACCCCAGGCCAGCCATGGAGCTTTTGGAAAGTCATTACTTCACTAGAATGATATAGTAAGCAGATAGAAATATAAAGCATGCAGTATGAACAGCTGCTGATACTTTTATGCTCTATCATTTTACCATTGGCAGACCATCTATATCCCATCCAATCCCAGCATCTCCATGGAACTACAGTGAATCAAAAACTGTAAGTTTGGGCCAAGAAAACCATTGAAGATGCACCTCTGAAGACCTTGCCATGCTTTTTGTCATTCATGTGTTCTCCAAGCATGGCATCCCCAAACACGTCACCTCCAACTGTGGACCTGAATTTGTCTCCGCTTCTTCCAATCCTTAGGAAAAGCACTTGACATGAAACTCCATTTCACTTCTGGATACCATCCTGAAGGTGATGGCCAGACTGAACATACTAATCAGACACTAGAGCAATACATTGCAACTATCAGCAAGACAATTGGTCAAGTCTATTACCTCTTGCAGAGTTTGCTTACAACAATGCTCCTAGTGCTACTACTGGAATTTCACCATTCTTCACTAATAAAGGTTACCACCCTAACATGGCTATCCACCCTGAATGTGACCTTGCCTCTGCTCATGCTCACAATTTTGTTGTTGATCTAGATGAATTACAAAAAGAACTCAAGAATGCTATCACTGAATCACAAAAGTGTTATCAAGTCTCTGCTGACCTCCGACAAACTCTGCCCCCTGACTTCCAAGTCAGACAGCAAGCATTCATCAAAGCAAAGTTCTTCCACACCACACATCCCTCCAAGAAACTCTCTGAAAAATATTACAGTCCTTTTGATATCATTGCCAAAGCTGGCACACACTCCTTTACCTTATGACTTCCTGACTCCATGCACAGTGTTCACCCAGTTTACCACATTTCTATGCTGGAACCATTTACTCTGAATGACATTCTGAATCAGACTCAATCTCCACCTCCACCTGTTGAAGTCAAAGGCAAAATTGAATATGAAATTGCCAAAGTCCTCAACTCCAAGCTTGATCAATGATGCAAGTGCAAGCTATTGTACTTGGTTTGCTGGTTAGGTTACAAAGGCACCAATGAAGAACAATCTTGGCTAAAAGAAAAAAATTTTAAAACTCTACAAAACCACTATCTACTGATGAGTGTGCTTTGCTGGCACCTCATACACCCTCATTCCTTCTAATCCTCTGTCATCCTCATCCTCCTCTGAATCTGATGAATCATCCCTTTTCCTTTTCAACACCTTAACCTCTCCTTCACTCTTACTCCCCATTTTCATGTCTGACCTCTCCTCCTCCTGTCCATGCACCACCACTCCAACTACCTCCTTCTCTGACTCCTCTGACTCCTCTGACTTGTCCACCTCAACTTTCTTCCCTGTGTCTAAGGCCACCATGACCCTCTCATACCTCCCATTCAAGTACTCTGCCTCCATGTCAATCTCCTCCTGGTCTGACAGTACATACTCCAATGCACTTGGCTCCGATGGTGCATATGGGGGATCTTGAATCCAGGACATGTCTTCCAACAAGTCCCGATCTCCCTCAGGTATTGAACAATGTGCTTGATACCTGGCCCCTTCTGTGCCTCTGCCATCATCTTGGACTTGGGCTTTGCCACCCCATTGCCTTGGCTGGTCATACCTCTGACTCCGCCCAACCCTCTGACCTTGCAGCTCCTCTGCCAATGTTGCAACCCTTGCACTGCATTTTGCAGTGCTTGCATGATGCCACCTTGCTGGTTCCCTCCCTAAAAACAAATCACAAGTCAATAATTAAATCATAACAAAGAAAAATAAAGACTGAGACTTACCTTGGCCATAGGCATGTTGCCCCTGCCCACACGCACTGAATGCAGATGACTCCAATCACTGCCTCGTATACTCCAGCTGACTCCCGCATCACAACCACTTTCTGCTGCATTGCAGCTGCCTTCTCCTTTGGCTGCACCTTCTTCTTCCCCTTCCTGGTTTTCCTCTGCTCTGCCTCCACTGCCTTCTCTGCCTCTGCTGCCTCCTCTGCCTCAGCAGCCCTCCATGCTTCTTCTGCCACCTGTTCCACCTCTGCACACTCCTCTGCCTCCCATCACTTCTGCTCCATTCATTCTTGCTTCTGATGAAGCTCTTTCCCCTGGAGCGTGAGTTTCTGCCCTGTGCTTGAGATCTTTGAGGTCTTTGAGATCCTCTGAGTCAGAATTGGTGTGTGACATATCAATGGGGGGGAGGTAGAATGATAATACTGGAGAGAGGACCAAATGAAAATTTCAAAACAATCAAAACCAACCAGCATGTGACCATTCCCATGCACAGGCCTCAAGGTTCAGCCTAAGGGGGAAATACTGTTATATATGTGCCTCCAACCAACTCCGATCTCTGACTATATGAACTCCAACCTCATGATCTCCTCAAAATACTACAAGTCCCAGAACACGTCTTCTGGGTCAGAGGGAACTGTGGGCTTGTCAACCTGCATCTGATCAGCTGGGTCATCATCAGCATTCTCATCATCACTACCCTTCTCAATTTCAGAGAGACAAGGAGGACAGTCAGGGGATTGGGGTACAGGAGCAGATGGTTGGAAAATGGGAGGATGATCAGGTGATGCAACTGAGGGAGTAGAGGCCCGCAGGACAGGATGCATAGCAGCAGTAGGTGGAGCCATGGAACCAGAGGGCTGTGGAATGGAGGCTCAGCAGATGGGTCCATGGGAACAGAGGCCTGCAGTGCACAATGTTCAGATGATTTAGCTGCCATGGCAGAGACCCACGGCATGATTGAAGCAGCAGATGGGGCCACAGGAGCTGGATCCTTGGGCAGAGCAGTGTGCAGGGTGATTTTTCTAGGGCAGGGAGGGATGTGGTGTTCTTCAACAGGTGGGGCAGGGGAGATAACAGCACATGGGGCTGCATCTGTTTTCGCAGCCCCCCATCTGGTCAGGAGAACCAATATCATTTGACAAACTTGTCATCCGTGGTCTGTGTGTCCTTGTACAGCTTCCCAAACATCCAACAGAAAAGCTTTTTCTCTAGCATGACCTTCTTCTTGTCATTGGCCAGGGATTTGTAAATTTTCTGGACCCAGGCCTGAAATAGAATTCATAAGTAAAGCAACACATCCCGAATCAAACACAGACTCACCAATTCCTCCCAGAGGTCAGCAGCCTTTTCCTGGATTGTTCTAGCCCTCAAACTTTCAAGAATACATATTTCTGATGCATCCAGGGCAGCAAGGAAGTTGGTAAAGGACATGGAGGGCATGTTTGCACAGTATCAGTCACAGGAGGGTGGACTCTGGATGGTGGTTGGTGAGAAAGAAGTGGTTGATTTCTTTGTTGATGGCTGATGTGGCATGACTAAAGTTTTCACATAACTGGGCAGGCACATGATCATTGTGTATTGCAATCACAGCACAGTGTGAACATTATCTTATCACAAATCTTGTCCTAAATGCTCACTCAACAATGCCAAAAGATGCTCCTAAACACCTGCCAGCACATGTCTGGGACAAACAGAAGGGACCAGAGCCTCAATCAGAGGCATTACCTCCAGGTTTTGCCATGATCTGTGTTATGATCCCCCATTTTCTCTTATCTTATCACATCTCTCTTTTCTCTTATCAATTATCAATGGATTTGTTATTTATATAGTTTTCATCATGATCATCTTTGCTCTCAAAGATGATCATTCTTTCTCTTACTCAAATATGCAGACAATCTTCCCTTTCTGATCATCACCCCTTCCATATTGCCTCTGTGATGATCATCCCTCTCTGATTCCCCTTGTTTCAATATTGTTTCATTTATATTAATATCAACCCCAAATAGTATATAAACCATAGCTAGTCTACATTGTACTTTAGCTTGTTCTTGAGAATATTATCTCTTGTAACAACCAGAGTGAACTTGACCCACTAAGGCAATCTTCTGTTGAAGACAATACCTTAGTGGACTTCATCGAATGACCTCTATGACTACTATGCTAGACCTTATCTTATCAGATTAAGTTCTATCATCAATGTCCTAACAAAAGAACAAGCTACCATCTCATTCAATGCTTCTGCCTAGCAAGCATTATCTGCTGACACTACGGCTTGAAGAAGAGGACAATTCACCACTAGTTTTAGTGATGAAGAATTCTCTGACCCAAACACCAATTGAACCTCTGACACAGGAGTGTCAGATGAATATAACTCCCTGTCTGAAGGAGATGAACCTCCTCTTGCATGATTGACATCCTTTGGATTTACCATCCAAGAACCTGCCATATTAAGACACAACTTTGAATGTTTGCTAGATACTCTACTCAGATCTCAACCCATCTTTTACCCAATGAACAAACCCAAAATGCCAGAAGGAACCTCTGACACTGCCCCCACTGCTCCCACCTCCTCTAATGGAAAAGGACTAGGAATTATTCCTCAGTCCTTCTCTGGAGACCATTCCAAAGTCAAGACATTCACCCAAAACCTGGGTGATTACCTTGAACTCAACAGTGATATCTACAACACTGACATCAAGAAGATTGTATTTATGCTAGGACTTCTCAAGGGAGGAGAAGCAGAAGCCTGGAAGAAGGCTTGGAGAGAAGATCACATCAAAGACAATATGAATGCTGTGGGAGTACCCACTGGAATGAAGACCAAGACCTATGGCTCTGCCATAGACTTTGAAAAAGAATTTGAAGCAGCCTTCAAACCAATCGAGACAAAGGACCAAGCATTCTTTGAACTCCGAAACCTGAAGCAGGGAAAGGCTTCAGCCGCTGAACTAAACACAAAGTTCAATGAACTAGTCAAGACTGCAAAGATTCCCACCATAGGGAATGAGAGCATCCTCATTGACTACTACATGAATGCCCTGAACACATGGCTTCAGGAAAAGATAATGGGATTAGACATACTCCCTACCACACTTGCTGCCTAGCAGCAGAAAGCTGTCGAGTATGACACCCACTGTGCCAACCTAGCATGCCTTCTGGGCAAGACTACTAGTCAGGCACTGACTGAACAAAAGACCTGGTGGGCTAACATCACCAGAGGAACCCCTGCCCTGCATTACCATGCCCTGGCACCTCAAACAACCCACTGAGACCCAAACACCATGGATGTTGACAAGATCAACATTAATGCCATGACCCAAGAAGAACGAAGTGAGCTCATGAGGAAAGGGCTCTTGCAGGCAAAGAAACCTTGCAGTGCATGTATAATGTGCAATGGCCAGAAGGTATCCTGTGAGGTTAATGGTGTTAAGGTATCAGAGATGGTGAAAGGAACACCTGAACCTGAGGAACATGGGATCAAGCTAGATGAGGGTACAGAGGTACACACTGTCAAAGCAAAGACAGTTGTGCACATTAAGTGGGCAGCAGGGAAAGTGAGCAGGCCAGTGCAGAAGGTCCAACAGCAACCACAGTCAGGCATGGCACTGGCCACAACTCCAAGTGTCAGCTCCAACTCAGCATTGGCATCTGACATGGATTTGGAGACCTCATACAAGCTGAAGACATTTAGGGAATTGGAGAAGGGGGATTCAAAGCCTATTGGTGAGTCCCATTTTCTCCTGGTAATGCTCAACACTTACACATATTACAGCCTCTCAAAGCAGTGTTCTGCAGATTGCTGACTTGTCATGGCACATTTCCAAACTTGAAGACACAGTCAACAAAGTTGACCCCATGGCACAAGATTCAGCATCACATCTTTTTACAAGGCATGACACTGGAGAAACTCAATGCTTGAGTGAAAAAAGCTGGAGGCATGGAAGAAGCACATCAATGATTGTCTGGATGCAATTGATGAAAATGAATGACTCATTGTGACCAATCTCACTGAGGTGAGAGAATACTTAGGTGTTCATCAGATTCAGCACATTCAGGTGTTCAATGGAATCAATTCTGATTTTGTGATGAACTTATGGGATAGCTCCTCTCCCACACAACTTATAAGCTATTTTGACTCAGAGGGGCCAGCAGTGGTAGAGACAACAAATGTGGCACCTGTGAGAGGACAGCTAGAAGACTCAGCAAAAGATCATGATGGGATTCAGGTCATTTTGTCAGAGTTGGCACTGGTCACAGCACCAGCACATCTGCCAATGCCAGCTCTGCTTCTGGCACCTGGTGGTGCTGTGCCACCTGTGTGTCTCATGCCCCCTACCCCTCAGAATTCACAAGAGCAGGCAGCATACAGCATTACACCCCTCATCAACCTATCTGGTCTACTTCACACCCCAACTGTCATCCCTGCTACTGAGTCTGAAATCACAGTTGGTGGTTTGACTTTGAATCCTCTGACCAACTCCACAAGTGAACAGTTGGCTCCAGCACATGTTGACTGTGACATTGAAATGGGGGACATCAATGGTGATGACACAGCTACTCTCATGCCAGATTCTGTGCTGACTCCGCTGCTGACTCCTGCCCACCAACTGCTGCACTGGCTACTGCTGCACTGGCTCCTCCTGCCCCCCCTCCTGCCCTGGCCCTGGCTCCAACTCCTTCACCAGCCCCAGCACCAACTGATGGGCCAACTCCTGCACTGACACCTGACATGACAACTGGGCCCCTGACTGATATACCAGCTCCCTTGCAGACTGCCAACCTGTCTCCTCCGCAGTCTTCTTTCTCACTGCTGTTGCCCATTGCTCCTGAAACCTATGGGTTTGCCCCTCCCCATTTTTGTCCAGGATTCAAAATGCAGAGCCAGTTCTAAGGGTGATGTCACTGAATCCCTGAAATCACCAACTGTCTCCTATACCTCCTGAACAATTGTGTCACTCCCCAAGGACTTGGTCGGTGTCCCCAGTAGCAGGTCCATCAGAGAAAAATGTGCAGGAGACATCAGGACAAGTGCCAGGAAAGCAATTGCAGGGTAAATCTGGGTAGGAGGGCAATCATTTGAAGCATAGGAAAGCTATGTAGTATTTTGTTTTGTTCAATCTTTCACATGCCTGACCAACCCCTTCTATAATTCTTATTTTTTCTTGTTACAAGCACTAATTCTGTGATGTACCACACAATATATTTTGGTACAGTTTATAAATAATTTAAAGTTGCTGAGTATGACTCCTAAGTTCTTTTCCTAGGACTGTAAAAACAGATTGTCTTGTCTAGCCTGCATATGTTTTTCTTTCTTGCCTTTGTTAACCACCTTCTTACAGGGTATAAAAGCACGTCCACCTCGGAGCTGAGCACTAAAATTAGAAAGCAGATCAGTAACCAAAACGTGATCGACTCGATGAGTGACTCTACCTTGACACACTCAGCAACAGAAAACAACACCCTCAGTGACACGCTGAGCGCGCAAATGATAAAAAGCTCAAATAAATATTAAATTTTCAATCCTTTTTGTTCACAAATGAAATCTTTTCTACAAACAATAAGTTTCAAGTACACAAAAATCTGAATTGTCAAAGTTCTTGTTATAAACAGGTTTAGAATACTAAATCTAATCATCAGATTTTATGCCAGCCACAAATTAATAATTTTGTCTGCCCACAAAACAGTAGTTCAATCTCAAATTTAACAATAATCAAAAGGACAGTCTGAATCTTTCATTGAGACTCTGGCAGAAATTTTTCTAAATGTGAACTTTTGTATTTTTTCATGAGCAATCTATCTAGTCTCTAAATATTAATTTTTTTGTGTTACAGCAAATGACCAGAACATTACATTTTCAGTTAGTTCTCAGGCATTTTAAAGTTTAAGTTCATTGCAGCTGTAAATTCATTTCCTGAATTTTATCCCATAAAAAAAGGTTTAGGCCTGCTCCTAAACAGGCTTACCGCAGGAGTGTGAGTAAGTGAATGAGTAAGCACTTATGCTAATTTAAAACTTGATGAATCAGCAACAAGTAAGCATGATGCTAATTTTAGGCTTTGACATATCAGTGATGTGAGTGATGAGTCTAGAAATGGGTCTGGGCTGGGTCTAGACTTTGATGTTGAATACCATGGTGATAGATCATCATCTGATTTTTGATTGAAGTCACAGTTACTTCAATCTTGTGATCTTGGGTCTGTTGCCTGCATGGTATTTTCACCACATGATGATTGCTGCAATGTTATATCACTTTATTATCACATTAAGCATTTCACTGTTTGGGGAGCTTGACAGGACTTTGTTCAAAACAAAGTACATGCCTGACAGCATCCTGAATGCAAGACAATCTTCCTGAGTTGGTTAAGGTCTTGTGACCTCATCATGGGGGGAAGAGGAAATTATGACTACACTTATTCCTCAAATTTGTGCATCTATTGCCTAGTTATCATAGTTAGTCCCTTTGTCCTATCACTGATGTACCTACACTCCTTGCAATAAATGTTGTTGACATAAAGCAGACAACTAAGTTTCAGTCAGTCCAATAGGTTTTTATTGTCACTGATTGCCATGGCAAAGTCATCTTAGCTGACCAGTGACTACATTTTACTTGTTTGATGGACATTTGTTACACCATGAATTCATGGAGTACAAGGTTGTCAAAATAAAAGGAATACAGTTTATGTACATAAGTGAAGGATTGTAGAAAGATTAGAGGTGAGTGTACCAGTCATTAGTTGACATCCATTTTGATAGGTTCCTTATCATCCCCCTCCCCCTCCAATGCAGCTTCCTCCAGCTCCTTGATCTGCATCCAGCCTCCCTTACTGTCTGTCTGCTCTGGTGCCTTACCCATCATCCAAGAAGCTCCAGAAGGAAACCCACAAACACTTTTACTGGTACAACCAGCAAACATGCAGGTGAAGGTCACTGTCCCATGCTTGTTGACTTTGGGGCCTGCTATCTTGAGTTGGCCACATAAGGGACATTGGTGCCTTCTGCTTCCTACTAGGTCCATTGAAGGGAGATCTCCAGTCTCTGCCATGTCAGAGGAACATCTGCCTGAGGTTTTGCCTACTATCACCATCATTGAACCTGCACCTCATGCACCATCTCCTCCACATTCTATATCCAACTCCATTCAGCCCTCTCCTGTGATGGTACCCTCATCTTTACCATCACTGTCACCTGCTCCTGGAGCTCATGGCTCAACATTATCTCAGGGACCAGGGCAAGGACCATCAACTTTTCCACTGACTGTCTCCAATGCATACTGCATATCTCACCTTGGATCCTATTAAAAATGCTTCTTCAATAGATCTTCTTAATCTGGTTCCAAATCTCTTTCTTGTAGCTTTTATCATTGAGTCCCCCATCTTCCTTGGCTCACATGTCCTGTGCTTGATTTCATCTGTGCATTAATCTTAGTGAACTCATCATAATCTTCTCCCAGCACATATTGAAGTGCTGAACTTGAAATCTGTGGACAGGCTATACCTGGTAGTGGCATCACATACAAATATTGAGCCCTGGAAGAGAGCAATTCTGATGGGCTGCATTTTTTTGGAGTCTATGAGTGAGGAAGAAATGGACAAGGTGCTAGAGCTTTTGATTGCAATGGTGGTATCAAAGCACAACTGTAAGATGCCTTAAATTCTGTTTTATTCTTTGACATTGTTTAGATCTGGGCAAGATCAACTTCAGAAAAGAATTTGTATGTGAATTTTCAAAATCTGATACAGCTTTATTTAAACAGACCTTATGGAAATGGGCATGTTGAGGAAGGAGGCCATTGCTTGGAAGGCACTTTCCCTGACATTGTTAGTGGAGGAGCTAGATGTATTCAAATCATCCATTAGGGAACTTGGGATTGATATTCAAGGGAGTAGCATCAATTTGATGGCCTTTTCAGATGGCCAGGCAGATTATGAGGTATGTTTCTTTTCTATCTATATTTCTTCACAGTTGACTGTCTGTTAAGGGAAGGCCAATTGGTTCCAAATATGAGTTTGAATGGGGTTTTTTGTCAGTCCACATGTCTCCTGTCATTGTGAACAAATTCCAGGGTGCCAACATGTTGTTTCCAAGTGTATGGATTGGAAGAACAATAGATGGCAAGATATGCTTCTATTTCCTGATTGAATCATTCTGTGGTGCTATCTGACTGGAGGTAGTATGCTGTGGAGAGTTTTGATTTAATTCTGGGGAGTTTGAGCAATTCCTGGAATGTTCTTGCAGTGAATTGGGGTCCTCTATCAGAAATAATACTGTCTGGTAGGCTGAATTGTTTGAAGAGTTTGTCCTGAAGGAGTAAGGTGGCACCTTCTTGTGAAAGAGTTTTGATATGCTTAAGCAAAAATTCATAGAAGAACCTGTCTTAACCATGCTGGATACTGCTAAACCATTCCAGATCAAATGTGATGCATCAAAATATGCATCTGGAGTGGTTCTCACTCAGTTTGACAGCAATAGAGACTGACACCCAGTAGCATTTATCTCCAAGACATTCTCTCCCACTGAGAGAAATTATGAGATCTGTGACAGAGAATTACTGACCATGATTTGAGCCCTCAAAGAATGGTAACACTACATCCAAGGATTGACCTTCACAACCACCATTTATTCAGACCACAAGAATTTGACATACTTCAGAAGTACTCAAAAGCTGAATAGATGCCAAGCAAGATGATTGTTATTCTTATCAGAATATGACATCCAGCTGGTCCATTTATCCAGAAGCAAAATGGTTCAATTGGATGCCCTCTCTCAAAGACTGGACATGATCCCAGATGAAGATCATGACAATGAAGATAAGATTCTTCTACCTGAGAATCTATTTATAAATCTGATTGATGCTGATCTACAAATGGAAATTGCCCAATCTAGAAAATTGGACAAAGATGTAGTTGATACCCTTAAACTCTTGACACAGGAAGGACCCTGAAGTCTTGCAAAAGACTTAAATGATTGGGAAACCATGCAACTTGAAGAAGTCAGAGAATTAATCTTTCACAAGAAAAAGAATTACATCCCAATGACCAAGAATTTTGTAGGAAAATCATCACTATGTATCATGACTCAATCTCCATGGGACACCCCAGAGAACTAGAAACATACAATGTGATACGATAAGTCTACTGGTGGCCAGGAATGCAAACATTCATCAAGAACTACATCAAGGGATATGGACAATGCCAACAATTCAAGATCAACTGAAACCCAGCAAAACCCTCCCTACACCTGATCAAAGGAGCCAAATCCATGAGACCTTTTGCACAATGCTCTATAGACATGATCACAGACCTCCCAAAAATTGATGAATATGACTCATTATTGGTCATGGTTGACCATGGGCTTACAAGTGTACTTTACCTCCACCCAGGTATTCCACGTGGAGTCTACCTTCTCCAGGTAGAGGACATGGAGTCCACATGGAGTCCACATGGAAGGCACCAAATGGTCTAATAATCCACTAGAAGAAGGTGGAGTCCACATGGAGTCTGATTTCCAGGAGGTGGAGTCCACATGGAGTCCATATGGACTCTTATCTGAATTAAACATACTGCAATAAAGAAGTGCAAAGTCCACATGGAGTCCAGGTGGAGTGCTCCACATGGAGTCCATGTGGACTTACTTCAACTTAGTATGTTACCTTTGAAAATTAATATATTTATATATTGGACTTTAAAGTCAAAATTTCAACAAAAATTCTTTATAAATAGTACACAAAATAGACTTTTTAATCAAACATTCAATCATCATCATCCCAATGTCCAACTGGAGTCATTTCTTCATCCTCTTCTCCTTCATCATCATCATTGCCTACTATTTGCTGAATTTTAGTCTTTTGCTCTTGCTTTTGAATAACTTGATTGGTGTGATAAAAAAGCATAGAATGTAAGAACCAGTTGAAGTTTCCAGATTTCATCCGTTTGACAATTGAATCAAATCCACCCAACCATGCATTTAATTGTTCACATGCTTGTGTATTAAATGCACATTTGAGGTATTCGTCGCCATTTTTGTCCACATCAGTAATAACCAGATTTGGTGCAGACCCATTCATTGGAGCTGGGTTGCAATATTTATGGCAGAGATAATCAGATGTACAGTGATTGAGGTAGTGGTATGAGTCAACAGTAATCCGTGATGTTCTCTTCCAAAGGTCCCAGGTTCCGTTCATTATACTTGTTCTAAGAACCTGACAGCCTTTGTCAATGCAGAGATAATTTGGCCGAGATTCTTCAGTGGGATAAACAGATCCAAGCCAATTGAGAATTTTTGTTGGAGACTCGGATTTATCGAATTTAGTCCAGGCAACAACAACTCCACAAGGCTTTGTGATTGTTTCAACACAGTAGAATTTTCCAGGACCAAAATAGTTCTTCCGCGGTATTTCAGCATTTTCATTATTGTCATGAGGCTGAAAATTTTGTCGAAGACCAGGCTGCCAAGCATTTAATTCTTCAGGGCGTTGAAGCATTCGTCTAACACCAGACAGAGTTGACCGACTATGATCGAGCTTGTATTTTCTCCATTCAGGTTGATGGCGTTGGCAGGCTTGAGTATTTGCAACCTTTGTTCCTCTGCAGTCACGGATGCGACATTTGTCTCCATAACTTCTTTCATGCTCTGCACAAAATGCTCCTCCTCGAGCATTCTGTAAGTCTTGAGTACATCCATCATAAGCACAATGCTAATAACAAAAATTAGTCCAGTTTTGTAATTTTCATATTATAAAGTAAGACATACTGTTGGTGTCATGACCAGACCATCAATAATAGCCATTGTAACATCATCATAATCAATATCCATTTGGTTATTTGCATCTTCTGCTGCATTTAAATTATTTGCTCTTGTTCGTGCAGCTGCTCTGGCTTGAATTGTTTCCTGTGCTGATCGTTCCGCATCCTCTCCCTCCAATGCAGGTACTGCATTATTATCGTCTGCACCAAGCACAGCTGCAGGATCATCATTCCCAATAAAGTCCTGCAACTCTTTTATATGGTTGGCTACATTCAGAACAGGAGTGATTTTGAGCTGCTTCTAGCACTCCTTCATTCCCAAGAGTCTGAAATGCTTGAACTGCAACCTCTTTGATTGATAACCACTGGAAGTTCCAGATGTATCTTCTTGCTAGTTGCAATAGCTCTAACAGATTCTTGCATAAAAGCCTGCCAAATTAAATGCCAAGTAACTGCTGGTTTGGAATCTGTAGTTGGATTGCAGTCATTCCAAAATTGAGTGTATGCTGCGGCTGAAGCATGGAAATTATACATTCCACTGATAACCAAGTGGGAAAATTTCCTATCAACCCATGTTCCACGACCAATTTTGAGATATCTTGCTGAGTTCAAGTAGGTTGTATTCCATATGCCATCATCATCTTGAATACGCTCGTGATCCGCATAGTATGAAGCTTTGCAATCATGACATTTGGCCATTAAAACTGGAACATCTTCATGAATGGTACCATCTTTGATTAATTTGACCAATGGAATATCTCTTGGAGTGCTTGATTGTTGTAATGCTCGCCGTTCACATCCACTATTAGTACAGTGGACAGTGTTTGGACAAATTGTAACAACCGCTTTGATTGCATCATAGGAGATAGGACGGAGTTTTCCTTTGAGCTTGTGATTTTCCATAAATGGTGTAAGTTGGAGCACCATAGCCAATGAGTGAAGCTTCATTGTCAGCTTTGTAACCTGGTGGGCTTGTTTTGGTGGAAACTCGCTAGTGCGAAAAAGGCTCTTGGTGTTGGAACCTAATCGGTGCATGATTCCAGGGATAAACAACGCATCCAGCCTGATGCAGGGATAACATTTTCATCCTCAAAGAGTGAAAATTGTTGCCGAGCATGCAAATTGAGGAGTTCCGGATTTTCTGTCATTGAAAACAGCACCATCAGAACTGTAGACAGAGAAACATTTGGGCTAAATGTTTCTTGGATGAAGTTGCTGAAATGATTGAATGGAATATCTGGAAATGGCTGCATTGCTGGAGCAGCTTTAACACATGGTACAAGAGCAATTGATCCAAGAATTATAGATAGCAGTGGAAGGTGATGATGGAGCCTGAGAGCGATTGCAAAGATAAGAGCATATGTTGCAGATTGACTGCCAAATACAAGATATAGCACAAGATTGACAGCCAAGAAAGTTCCAAGTGACATAGCCAGACTACAAGTACAAAAATTGAGTATCAGTATTTTTTTTTAATATTTGTATGCCCATATATAAAAGAAAAAAAAACCAAAAAAAAAAACAATTTGTTGTCTTGCCTACCTTCTTCGATCCTGATGAGTACGTTGCTTTTGCCGCCCAATAACAGGAGCAGGAGGTTGGACTGCTACTTTTGGGATAAGTTGGCCATCATTATCCAAAAACTCCTGCAAATCAAGAAAAGTGTAGTCTGCTTTTGCGACTCCCCAGACAACTGCAGTATCATTCCGATTTCCACTTTCATCGGATAACCAATCAACCAAATCAGGATAATGTTGGCTAACTTGGTTGAACCTCTCGCTATAGTTGTTATGCCATGCTGATTTGCCAATAAAGATTTCGATGATGTGCTCTTCGCAGTAAGAAGGAATATCAATAGGCCAACTTCCGGCCTGGTTGATTGCAGAAGCCTTCTTGATAGCTTTCTGGACTTCATTGTATCGACCCCAGTAAAATCGCATCCCTTTCTTTGATCGATCCATGAAATAACTATTGACTGCAAGCTCATCTGCTAAGCGTTCACGGTATTGTGGAGTGGGAATTCCAGAAGCAGTAAGCCATGGGCCAATAGAACCAGAAGATTCATTTGCGGTAATATTGTTGCAAAGAGGTGACTCAGAGCGTAAACTGCCAGCAATAGAACCTCGATGAGACGATCCTGAAACTGAACCAAAGCGCAATAGCACCTGTTAAAGGCCCACCAGTAGGGTCAAATGTTGACTAAACTTTTATATAAGTTCTAACTCAATTGCACATATTGAAAACATACCGCAAGAAGGTGCATGACCATTTTATTGTCTTTTGATGACCATTCAATAAAATCTGCATCTTCTGGTGCCCGCGCTTGAATAGCTTCCCATTTTCCATAAGCCAGCCAATCATCACCATCATAATAGAAAATATGAACAGAGGGTCCTGGAAATTGTTTCAGATAAATAAATATTTTCTCTGAAACAAAAATGGGCCTTACGTTGAATTGGAGGATAATTTTTCCCACCAACAGCTACAGCATCTTGGATGGTGATAACCTTACTAATATCACTGACTGGCATGACGAAAGAAGGCTTAACGCCTGTACCGATTTCTATCTCGGCTGGGTTCTTGTCGGAGAGGTAGACATAAATTTTGCCTTTAACAGGCGGCAAACGTGCTGGAACATGGATCTCATTCCAAATAGTAGGGGCATCAGCAATATTAATGGCACCGCCAATAGCTTTACCCCGGAGTGTACCACCAGTCGAGTGGGATGACCCTTGTGCAGCAATTGGCTTGGCAGGACTACGCATTTTCGGAATGGTTTCAGATCTCGGTGGACTAGACAACTGGGAGGCCGTGGGTCGTCGGATGGCATGGCGTCATTCCGCGGCGCCATCCACGTCGTCCGCGTCGCCAATTTGAGGCCTGGGGCTTGTCGGTTGCGCTGTCGTTGTGCCGCGTCGTCATCCGCAATGTCCGCGCTTCCGTACTGGGGCGCCGGGGCTCGCCGCTTTGGCTGGCGTCGTCCCGCGTGTCCGCGCTATCAGCCTCATTCGCGTTGGCGATAACGTTGGGCTGGTGTCATCCCGCGGCCCCATTTCGCCGAACTGGGGGAGCGGGGCTCATTGGTTGGGTGGGCATCGACCGGCGGCGCCATCGTCTTCATCGCCACCTGGTTGCGCAGTGACGGGGTGCCCCCCTGCGGGTCGTCGTTGTGCCTGCGTGGGGCCTCGTCGTCGGCGGACTGGGGTCGTCAGCTGACCTGGCGCCTTCCCGTGGCGGGGTCGTCTCCGCTTGGCTGTGCGGTGACGTGGCACCGCCTGCATGGCCGGTGGGGCCGGTGGGGGCATCATTGTCGCCTCCTGCCTGTGGGGTGACGTGGCATCGTCCCGGGCGGCGGTCGACGTCATGGGCATGCTCGCTCTGCGCCTCTTCGTTGTCGCGTGTCGATCGGGCGCGTGGCGCCTTCCCGCAGCCCTGTCCTCGTCGCCATCTCCACTTGGGCTGCGCATGCTCATCGTCGTTGTCGCTGGCATCTTCATCCTCACTGTCGTCGTCTTCTTCTCGGCGTCGGCGGCCGGACGAGGTGGCGGGCATGGCAGCGGGCTGGGCATTGCTGGTCCGTCCACTGTGACGGGGTGGGGGGGCGACGTCGATGCCGCTGGCATCGAGAACGCGCTCGGTGCTGTAAATAGACGATTTAGAATAGAAAAAATGAGAAAAAGAAAAAAAAACCGCACGGGGCGGTGGGACGTACTACGTTTGGTCGTCCTCGCTGGGATCGACGGCGGCGGCATCCTCCCGAATCCTCTGGGCACCCGTTTTCCTAATCGAGACGTGTTAGCGAGGGCGGGGCATTGACGAATGCGACGCACCTTTTTTTCCCGCCTTTTGGGCCCGCACCTCCCTTTGCGCCTCTTTGGCCTCCTTTCACACCACCTTTCCCTACCCCGGCGTCTTTGCCCCTTTCCCGCCTCGTTTATCCTTCGCGCGGTCCTCCACATCATCGTACTGGCCATACGAGTCGTCGTTGCCATCGTTAGCATCGTCGTCATCGTTGTCGCCACGTGTCTGCGGGTCCGTTTGCTGGGGGGCACTGGGTTGGATTCCTGGGTTTCGGTGGGTTGCGGTGGTGAGGGGAGTAGGGGGGGGGCGGTCCAGCAGAGCGGGTGGTATGCATGGCGGCAGACGATGGCGGCGAGGTGGGTGGTGGTGGAAGAGAGGAAGGGAGGTGACGTGGCAGCGCGGCTGGAAACGAACGCGAGCCGAGAATGCCGAGACCGTTTCCCAGGTCAACGTCACGTGGGTATATAGAGAATAAAAATTATGGCACTTACCATGGTGCTGTGGTGCAGTGGTTTTGAGCACCACAATAGACTCCATGAAGTCATAGGTTCAATTACCCTTTTTGCCACTTTTTTTTTCCCTCTAATAAAATATAATAAAATAAGATAAAATACTAATAAATTAAATAAAGTGTATTTCACTTGGATTCCACCTGAATTATGCATTAATACAATAAAATACTATTGATTCAATGCAATTCAGTGTTTTTCCACATAAACTCCACATGGAGTCCATCTGGACCAGACTCCAGGTGGAGTCCACATGGAGTTGAACTAAAATTTAATAAATCAGTATAATGTTACCACTCCATGGTGGACTCCATGTGGACTATGGTCCTCCATTTGGAGTCCATCTGGACTCCACATGGAGTTTGAACATGGTTTGGCTGGTGCACTCAGCCAACTGAAATGTGGAGGGACTCCATGTGGACTCCACCTCCAGGGTGGACTCCACACAGAAAACCTGGGTGAAGGTAAAGACCTCGCTTACAAAGGCAGTAATTATCATGCCTTACTTGAAAAGGATTTCTTGGCATCTTCATTCCATTTGAAGCTTTGGTCTTTTTTCAATAGCTTGTTGAGTGTGCAAGTTATTTCTGAATACTTTTTGATAAAGCACCTGTAAAAATTTCTAAATCCTAAAAAGGATCAGACTTGTTTCACATTCTTTAGTTCTGGCCAATCAGCTATTCCACTGAATTTTGAGGGGTCCATGGAAATCATTCCAAGATAATCAATTTTGGTCTGAGCAAATGCACATTTCTCTGGTTTTAGGTATAGATTATTGTCTTGAAGTATTTGAAGTACTTCTTTCATTATCTGTTTTAGTTTCTTCTTATCTTTGTGGAAGATGAGGATATTGTCCATATAGATGATGACAAAGCCTTTATGTATATATGATGTCCTTGAACCTGGAGTCCATCATAGACTGGAAGGTTGCTGGAGAGTTGCACATGCTGAAGAACATATCCATTGGTTCAAATAATCCTTTGTTCATTTTGAACACTGCTTTCCATTAATCACCATTCTTGATCCTTATGTTGTTATATCCCCATCAGATGTCAAGCTTAGTAAAGTACTTGGCTCCTTTGAGTTTATCCATAAGTTTGGGGATCAGAGGAAGGGGATAGGCATTCTTGATGGTCCATTCATTCAGATACCAGTAGTCTTGACAGGGTTGGAGTTTTCCATCTTTCTTTGATATAAAAAAGAAAGGGGAAGCAATGGGGATTTTGATAGTCAAATGTAACCTTTTTTCAGGGTTTTTTCCAAAAACTTGCTTAGTTCAGTATCTTCAGAGGGTGTTAGGGGATACATCTTAAAGACTTTTGGTTGAAAACCTTCCTTGAGTTTGATCTTATGGTCCCAAGATTGAGACTCAGGGAATCAGTTGGTGGTGTCCTTATTGAAGATGTCCAAGTATTTGTGGTATTCCAGAGGGATCATTTCCTTGAGCAGTTTTTCCTCTTTCTTTGCATCATGTTTCTGAGCAAAGATTTGGGAGGAGGTCAGTTTCACATTGATCCATATTTTGTTGTCATCCTCAGGGATGTTCCAAATTTCTTTGGTTTCCAGAAGGGGTTTGTTTCCTAAAAAGGAAATGATTAAGTCCAAAGAGTTGTCCAGTTAATTGATTTGTTGGATTTCCTCATCAGGTACTTCTTCTATTTAGAAAGAAGTATTAATCTCCCTGTTGAGTTTGACCTGTCTGTTTTTCTAGTTGATGTCCAGGTTGTTTTCTTCAAACCAGGGAAAACCAAGGATTATTCTTGGTTTTCCCAAGCCAGTGACCAGTACTGTACATAATCAGGAACCTAGTCACTTAAGGGTTTTTGTTCGATTATGCATGATGTAGACCAGATATGGCCTCTGAACTTTCTCTGGAGATGTTATAGTAGGGCTCTTCATGATTCCGGGTGAGTCATAGGTTAGTGCAGGTAAACCCTGCCATCAAAACCCATCAAAACCTGACCTGCGGGTCCGGGTCACCCATGAGAAATGGGTGCCTGCGGTGCAGGTCTGGAATTTTCGAGGGAGGCAAGTACCTGCAGGTACATGTGACAATTGGTATTTTGCCTCTATGCGTGAATTCTGACAAGTTCTCCACATGGAAGCGACCCCTGAGCTTACATAACTGCTGAGCCCCAGCCCCTCAGTTCGGAGCGGTCACCACATGCCATGATCTGTGAGGTCGATGATATCTGTGCTCAGCTGTTGGTACCATCATATTTCATGTACCTCCTTGCATTCTGAGCAGTGTAAACACAACAAAATTAGAATACAATTCCCTTTGTAAAATACTTCTCCCGGCCACTGAGAAATGTCAAACACTTCACAGAATTCAGCCAGTCTGCTTGAGTCAGGGCTTTGATTTGGCTGGTGCAACCCTGATCCTAGCATTGTGTAATGAATTCTCTACCTATGATCGAGATTTTTGGTTTGTTCGAGAGCTAATGAGTATCAGAATCAATTCATTACAGTTATGGAGCTTAGGTAAATGTCCGATGATGCAAAATTTGGTGCAACACCGCAGGCGTGGCGCACGCGCGGCTTGGGCAAATCATGTGACTATTTTCCGTGATCACGCATTTCATTTTAACTTATCTTTACTCTTCATACCACCTTCCTCGCGCCCATTCCCTCTCGCCTTTCGTGTAGGCGATGTCTTTATTCTGAGACTCAATACATACCATTGAATCCATGCATCGAGGCTTCAAGCAGAGGCAAGCTGAAATTGGCGACTCTGGCAATGTCCGAAGCCAGATCGATCTGTAAGCATTCCCTTGCCTCTTCCATCCACACTCCCATCTCCCTCTCTGCAGGCTGCAAACGGCATCGCCCCTCCCTCGAATGAGGATGCGAGCTGCATCCACAAGATGCTGCACGTCCTTCAACTTCTGCACGAATCTCGAATTGCAAGGAAGACTCCAAGCATACACGAGGTCATTCTGGAGGTCACTATCAAGCAAGGAGTAGATGTCTTTCGGGAGGGAGATGCATTTAGCATTGTCAAAGGTGGCATTGTCCTGAGAGTCCATGAAGTTGTGGGTGGTAGTACTGACCCGATAAATGAAAATAATGTCATTTTTTATACCATATCCTTCTTGGCCCATCCCATCTTCCCCTTCATTGGGCCAGCCATTAATGATAAGCCATTGTTCTTTTTGACTATATAACTAAGTGCCGGCGATGCTAACTTAGCCACTCAGATTTCTCTCATACCTCCCATCCAACATGGCTGCCGTGGTGGCAACAAATGACAATGCAACGACAACTCTGATTCTGATCCAGAACCTTCCAAACCCTCAAGACCACTCACCTTCGATGAGAAGTATGGGACCGACAAGAACAGCAATGAGGAGGTCCTTGGTATGTCCAGCTCATACCCACATTTCTCAACCCTTGTGTTCAACTCTCATCTTCGAATTCCATTTAGCGAACAGAAAAAACTGTGGACTCAGATGTATACTCCCACTTTCAGAACCCAAAGATCGAAGTCACAGATGGGAAAGTAAAGTACCGATTCTTTTGCAAGAAGTGAGTTGCTGTTATGACATTGATGACAGAACCTAATCTGATAAGATAAGGTCTGGCGTAGTAGTCATAGAGGTCATTCGATGAAGTCCACTTAGGTATTGTCTTCGACAGAAGAATGCCTTAGTGGTTCAAGTTCGTCTTGGTTGTTACAAGAGATAATATTCTCAAGAACAAGCTAAGGAATACATGTAGACTAGCTACGGTTATATACTATTTGGTTTGATAATAATATAATGAAACGAAGATAAAACAAGGGGAATCGGAACGGGGTGATCATCATCAGGGCAGTACAAGGGATGATGATCAAGAGGAAAGATTGTCCACATACATGTAAGAAAGTAAATGATCATCTTGCGAGCAAAGATGATCATGAGAAACTATAAATAGTAAATTGTTCGATAAATGATAAGAAAAGAAAATGGGGGCCACAATAAGATAAATGAAATGAGGAGTCATAACAGTTGCAGCCTTCCTCCTTTCTGTTACTCTGTATTTCTCTTACCTGACATCATAGAAACCCATCCCAGTCATGTGTTCATGCTCGGACCAACAATGGGATGGCGAACCTCAAACGACATGTCGAGTCCTGCGAAGGAAAGAAAGCACCCGATGACCAGTCCATCACGAAGTTTGCACATGGATCGACTTACAGCTCAGGAGCTTTCCGCTTTCTTATCACTTGCTGGGTTACCGAATGTCATCGCCCATTCAAGATCGTTGAAGATCCGCCTCTTCAAGAAATGTTCAAGATGTTGTATGCCAGTGTTGACATCCCTTCTGATTCCACTGTTTCTCAGATGTCCGTGAGGCACATGGGATATCAAAGAAACAGGTCGCGAAGGTCCTCCAGGTCAGACTTCGCTTGCTTCTTTCTTGTTTTCAATTACTGACCTTGTTATCTCAGAGCCACATTGGACGAATTCACATCGGGTTTGATGGATGGACATCCCCAAATGTCATCTCATTTCTCGGCGTCGTTGTACATTACGCTCATGAGGGGAAGCTTCGCTCATTCACCTTGGACTACATAATGTTGTTTCTCTCTTTTTCAATCGGTTTGAGCTCCACTAATGAACTATTTTGCTTACCTTAGTCTCAAGAAGAATCATACTGGTGAATATCTTGCTGAGGAATTAGATAAATGCTTGAAGCAATTCAGCATCTCGAAAAAGGTACAATCTTATCAATATTATGTTGTTTTAATTCCTTTTCTAATTCGGACTTGCAGATCCTTGGTCAGGTGTGCGATAACGCTTTGAACAATGACACCATGCTGTCCAGCTTGGAACTGCGGATGCCAGATTCTCCAAGTGGCATTAATACATGCATCCACTGCATCTGCCATATTCTAAACCTCATAGTAAAGGTATGTTTTCAGTTCTGTTTCAATATTCTTTGTGTCGATGTTTTTTTCAAAGGCTATTCTTTCTCAATTCACCACAAAGAAGAAGGCCTCAAAGAAGCCAGCTGATAATGACGACAACAACAACAACAATGACAACGATGATGACGATGATGATGACAAGAACGATGCTCTGGATGAAGATGAGATGGAGGCAGCAGCAGAGGTCGACCCCAACAGAGAAGCTCACGATGCTCAAGAAATGAGGAACTAGCCAAAGAAGTTGAGAAGAATTTGGAGGATGTTGACGATCTCGAGCTTTCTGATGAGGATGTTGCGCTAGGGCGGCGGGCTATGACAAAGGTGCATTTGTTTGTGATCTATTTCACTTTACATGCTAAGAATTTGGTATATCAGTTGACGAAGTTGGCTAAGCAGATCTTTCATAGCTCATTGCTCAGGGCGGACCTTGAGAAGTGTTGCCAATGTGCCAAGGTCATTCCCAAGCAGATTAAATGTTCAGTTCCAACATGCTGGAACTCGGTTGCTGAAATGTTGAACTCAGCGTTGGACATCTGTGGCAGCCTCGAGAAGTTGGTCGATCTGGAGCAGCACAAACAAAGACAAGAAGACTGCAATACATCGTTTCAAGCTCACTTCGGACAAATGGAAGCTTCTAACTCAACTTCAACCCCTCCTTTTGGTAATGTGTTACCTTGAATGAGCTTTAACTGACCTACTCATCGTTGGTTTTCTAGCATTTCCTCCAAGCCACTTTGCATCTGTCCCAGAAGCGCATCCCACTCCTTCATGAAGTCATTCCATCATCGACATTCTCAATGAGAAACTCGAGGAAGCTTTCTATGACTTGACTCTTCTTCCCGCCGTGAGGGTTGGTGCGAAGAAGGGCCTCGCAGTCCTTAATAAGTATTATTCAAAGACAGATGATGAATCAATCATGTATCAAATTGCCATGAGTAAGTCATCTACATTTTAATAGCTATGGTTGAAAAAGAAACATTGCTTTGTCTAGTCCTCAATCCCAAGTACAAACTCATGTACTTCACTGTGAAAAAATGGCCTCAGGAGTGGATCGATGCAGCTTTAACAGTATTGCGCGAGCACTGGACAACATATTACAAGCCATCGCTGGAGGCTGCTGCAGAAACTAGCATCTCAAAAGTGGTTTGTTCTCTCTTTTTTCAAGACTTCAACATTTAATAATGATACATCTATCATTAGATGGATGACACTGAGGATGATCTTTTTGTGGAACTCGACAAATTCGGTGCTTCAACAATTGGCAATGAGCTTGAGGAATACTTGAAGATGCCAATGATTGCCAGTGTCAAAGATCCCCTTGCGTGGTGGCATTCAAATGCTGGAGACTCACCTTTAGCGCAGATGGGACTTGACTTCTTGTCAGCCCCAGGTATGTTTAAAATTTTATCTGTTGTCTCCGATGGTAATTTTTGACTTAGTGTCCTCATGCGATGTTGAACGTTCTTTCTCCCGGGGTGGTCTAAATGTCTCAAAACTGCGGCACATGCTGTCCGATGATTCCACTTGCTCTTCAACTGTCCTCAACTCCTGGAGCAAGTTTCCAGAACTCATCCCAGCTTCGAAGATCATTCAAACCTTCCAGGATAAGGCAAAAAGACTCGGGAAAAAGAAGGCGACTCAGCCGGCGTCATCGGAGGCAGACAATGATGTGATTACTTGTGTAGATGACTTAGATATGGATATTATGGTTGATTAATATATAGATATTACCCACTTGTACTGTAGATACTCCCTTGCTACACAGTTATGCAACTTTCAACATAAAGCCTGTAGGTACCTACAGGTACTTGCAAGTACTTGTGACCTGCAAGTAAACTTGTGACCTGCAGGTGCAGGTTACCCATGGGAACGAACCTGCGCGAGTCTGAGTTTGACTTTTGGATTTTAAAAACCTGCAGGTGTGGGTGCGGGTTGAACTGCGGGTTAACTCATGAAGAGCCCTATGTTATAGCATGTAAAATTTAATTTTGTGAAGTTGTAGATTTTTTGAACATCGTCACGACTCTGCACGAATATTTTTATGAGGCAAACCCAAAACCAGCAAATTCGGGGAACCGAGTCAGGTGTGGGAGCCACAGCATGCGTGTTCGGCTTAGTACATCCGAGAGCATTATCTGTGCATTATCTTCCCTCTTCTCATCGAATAAGCACCTTCGTTCATTGCCATCGCCTGGTCCGCCTGCTCTGCTTGCTTCCGGTAAAGTGGTCGCAGTCTGGGACGAGGTCGTGGAGGGGTGACAGGTTGTGTTTCTGACATGAGGTGAGTATCTGAGTGAAGCTGAGGTGGATATTCAGCTGATGATCTTGTAGCCCCGCCTCGTCCTGATCCACAAGCACGCCTGCATCCACGAGCACGAGCAGGAGTAGCTCCACGACCTCGACCTCGAGCATGCCCTCTACCTCTACCACGGCCATGGCCACATTCAATGATTTGCGCCTCTGCCATGGTCTCCTCACCGCTTGAAGCATCCGAACTCGATTCAATCTCTTCGTTTTCAGTGGAGCCTTCTTCTACCTCTTCAATGCTTTCTTGTTCTGATTCATCATCGCTCTCCTCTTCCTCACGCTTCTTTGCAGCCCTAGCCTTTTTTGCAGCTGCTCTGCGCTCCTTCAACTCAGCATCTTTCACCGCTTTTTCTGCTGCATGCCTCGCCTTTTCTGCCACCTTGGCAGCTCGTCCCTCAGCCTCCTGTCTCGCCTTCTCTGCCTTTTTCTCAGCTCGTTCCTCAGCCTTCCGCTCCTTCTCTCTTTGCTTCTCTTCTGCCTCTGCCTCTTTCTTCTTCCTTCTCTCTTCTGCTTCCTGCTCCTTCTGCTTCACCTTCTCCGCATCTGCTAACCCCTTGTAATGATCAGCAATGGCTTGCACCTGCTTTTGGAATATGGGCTTCACCTCTCTGAAAACCAGCTGCATCCAATCCGACCACTCATTTTTGGCTAGTAAATCCAGTACCTCATCACTAGTCATATGACGTGCTTCAGCCATAACTCATTTGTCCTTCTTTTTACTCTTGTTGTACAGCTTTTAACACAATCACTGGTTCTCCACCTCCATCAGCCGTTTATGGGCAAAATCCTTCTGGATTTGCTTGCATGTTGCCTTCAACAACTCGATAAGCAACTCATTTTGCTCCTGGAGCTGTTGGTAAGAAGCACCTCGACCTAATGGTTTCAGAATAGGGAGGGTGAAGGACTCCGTCATCAAAGGGATGTCAGCTGTTGGAGCCGGCTCCGTCTCCTGTGGTTCGGTACCCATATTAATTGGTGCTCTGTCTCCTGCATCATTTGACGGTCCAGTGGCAGGTTGAGATTCACTGACCGATGCACTAATAGGTCCAGAAAATGATGGCGACGGTGTGGATTGGGCAGATTTGACCAGGGTAATTGTCCCTGCACCTGATCTGACGGTTGTCATTGAGAGGTTTGCAGCAGATTCGAAAGCGAGGATAAGATCAGAAGGGACAGATGCGGGAACGGGTTGGGCTGATTGGGTAGTGGTGTTCAAGGCAGGCTCGTAGGCAGATGGGGGGATAACATTACGTCAAAAGGATGAATGCCTGTCTTGACAAATGCAGCTTTGATTGTAGTCTCCTTGAATGCATGCTCTCGCACAATAGAGTAGTGTTCGATCACATTACTTTTGTCAATAACAATCCCATTATGTTCAGCGCAGTTAACTTCAGCCTTCCAACAGTAGGCTAGAGGACCAAATACAGCAACGTCACAGGGTTGGAGGACGTGTGTGGTGTGGGAGGGAAGACAGATGACGATAATGCGATTAGCCTCAGCAAATTTGCTAAAACGGTAGGTACAATGGCTGTTGTGGCCATCCAGAATAAGGAGATGATATCCATTAGATTTGTTGCGAGCAGCAGTGGCAGATGGAAGTCCCTCTCAAGCCATTCAGCGCCAAGTTCCTGATCTGTCCACCCATTCGGGGAGCATGCGATGCTGTGGAATTTCATCAGTCACATATTATGGGTGCTAAATAAAATTTAATGCTTGCCTGGCCTTGCATGGATTCTTATGGCCCAGGCTGCATTGACCCGTTTTCCAGCAAAAAATGAATGATGGATGTAATGACGTTCCATCCGCACATACTGTCTCAATCACAGTGACCATTTCCCTATTCCCATCCTCGACGTTATAGACACCTTTCTGATCATGATCAATTATCGCTCAAATACGTTTGCCAATCCCCAATTGGATCCCTTTCTCATCTGCATTGTAGATATTTTCTGGTAGGATGTCATATTTTTTGATAATCTCGATAAGAAGGTCGTAAAACCCCTGGACATTTGCACAGTTGACAGCATTAGCTCGGCATTTCTCCATACTCTGGGTCCATTTTGTCTTGATCTCCGGATGGCGTTTAAGGAATCAATTTGGCCAAGATGAGCCAACAGAAAACCCACAGATGGCACTAGCACAATCAGCCAGGCATTGCGGACTAAGCGGGATATTGCGGCGACCCAAAGACTTTGCCCACTCAACCAAAATCTCTTCCTGAGCATTTGTGAGGTTCTGCTGGGACTCATGAGCAAGTTTTCTAGGAAGAATGCCATTATTCCGATTGGTGAGAGTCAACCTGTCGACCTGAAAGACCCGCACAGCCTTCCGGAGGGACAACTTATTAGAATTTTCGGATGCCTGAGATCTTTGATATGCCTCCAAGGCAAGCTGAAGGCACTCCTCACCCTCTAGTTCTCTAGATTATCAGGAATTTCAACACCCTCGACTTCCGTAGGCATAGCGCAGCTTGGAGAGTGAATATTTGGGGCAAATTAGAGGGGACGATGGGATGTAACTACGTTCACAGAATCCCAGAACCGCTATTTAAGAGCATGTATTTCTGTATGCAGATGTCTCATGCCATTTCGTTTGACTGATTGCCAATGTTCTCCATCAATACATCCAAGAGAATGAGTGCCCAAACCTGGGATAAGATCACAAAAAACTGGCTTTTCTAACAATAAATCGGTCTTCTTAGAGCTTGTCCTTGGGACTCTTTTGCCTTTTAAATTTCTTAGGAAGGTTGTATTTTTATTTGAGAATGCTCTCTGGGGCTCTGACACGTCAAGTCCACTACTGTGGTGTCCATCCTTACAAGATAGTCAAAACCTGTATTAAAAAGTGTGCTTGACAATGATCCCTCAAAAAAAATTGCTAAAATCATTTTAGATCCTAATCAACACTCTTTCAGCCGTGGTTTTTAATTTCAGAAAGCGCCGCAATGGGGAAGATCTTCTCATTGAGTTATCTGAGGCAAGAATAGATGGCTTGTGACCAGGCAGGAATCTAATGGATCAACTTCTAACCCCTACAGGAAAAGAATTTGTGCTAATAATGGCTTGTCTGGGGTTTATTCGGGATGGACAGAGGTCTAACTATGCTACAGACAAGTGGTTTGGCGGTGAAGGAGTGAGTGGAACTGGAGCGGGAGCCGTTTCTGTTTATGGATAGCTTCTAAATTAAGAATTTCCCATCACTCAAGCAAAAATCGATGATCAATGAAGCATTTCTCAGCAGCACAGTCAAAATTCATCAAGATTTTTGTATATACCTTGTGAGAATGACTACAGTCTATTGTACCTCACAAAAAATTTTGAGAGAAAAGCCTTTGTGCAGGCTCAGCAGCAGGCGTGACTAGCTACCCAGTTTGACTAGGTTCCTGATTATTACAGTAATCATTCCATTCAAGGTTGTCCATCAATGTCAAGTTTCAGATCAACATACTGCTTGATGGTTCCCTTTTTGTTTGGGCTTCTGTCTACATTGAAGACTCAGATTTCTTCTCCAGTGCTTTGGTTTCCAGGTTACATTTCTTTGTGAAAGTGTCTCCCAGAGTGGATCCAATGATTTTCATTCTGTTCTCAGTCTTGAATGAAAAAGGCAACTGCAGCAATTTATTTTTGATTTGAGCTGAGATTACAGAATCAATATCTAAAGAAGGAGTTACATACATTGGTTTAATGTGTCTCCTTAATGAAAACCCTCTTGGTCTCCAATGTCATATACTTCTTCTTATTCTTCTTTGGTGAGATCCTGCATCAAGAATTTAATGTGTGTGTGAAGTGCTTTCCCTTTGAGAGGGTTCTTCTTCAGTGGAGCATTCCTCCTGTTCTTGCCTTTCTTGGGGCAGTCTCTGGAGATGTGCCCAGGCTTCTTGCATTGGAAGCAAAGCCCCTTTCTCATGAGCTCACTTTGTTCTTCTTGCATCATTGCATTGATGTCAATCTTGTTGATGTCCATTGCATTCAGGTCTCAGTGGTTCATTTGGGGTGCTGAGGCATGGTTGTGCATGGTCAGAGTTCCTCTAGCAAGGTTGGACCACCATGTCTTTCATTCAGTTGGCATCTGGTTTATATTTTTACCCAGGAGATGCACTAAATTAACATGATGAGTATCATATTTGATGGCTTTCTGCTGCTAAGTGGCAAGCATGGTGGGAGTATATCCAACCCCATTATCTTCTCTTAAAGCCATCCATTCAAGGCATTCATGTAATAATTGATTAGAACACTTTCATTATCCTTGGTTAGGATTCCAGCAGTTTGGACTAGTTCATTGTATTTCATGTTCAGTTTGGCTGCTAAAGCTTTGCCCTGCTTCAGGTTTTGTAGTTCAAAGAATGCTTGGTCCTTTGTTTCAGTTGGTTTGAACACTTGGTTAAACTTGATGATGAATTGGGCAGCAGTTCCATAGTTCCTGCTTCTAGTTCCAGTCAGTTGTCTCATGGCATCCTTGTCATCTCCTAAGTGTTTTCTCTCCAGTCCTTTTTCCAGGCCTCTGCTTCTCCTCCTCTAAGGAGTCTGAGCAAAAATATAATTTTCTTTGCATCTGAGTTATATAAGCTGCTGTTGACTTCCAAATAATCATCAAGATCTTGGATAAAGTTCTTGACTTTCAAATGATCTCCAGAAAAGGGTTGGGAAATAACTCCTATTTCTTTGCCATTGGATGAAGCAGGGTAGTGGTAGTAGTGTCTTTGGGCATCTTGGGTTCAGTTGTTGGATAGAATATGGGTTGTGATTGGAGTAGGGTGTCAAGTAAGGATTCAAAGTTGTGCCTTAGTATGGTGGGTTCTTGGACAGTGGATCCAAAGAAAGTGAATCATTTGAGCAGAGGTTCTTCTTCTTTGGGTGGGTGTCAAATACATCTGATGCTCCTGAGTCAGAGGTTTGGTCTGGGTTCAGGTCAGAGAATTCTTTATCACTAAAGGTAGCAGTGAATCATCCTCTTCTTCTAGCCATTATGATGGCAGGTAATGCTTGCTAGGTAGAAGCATTGATTGAGATAGTAGCTTGTTCTTTTGTTATGACTTTAATGATAGAACTTTAATCTGATAAGATTAAGTCTAGCATAGTGGTTGTATACATGTGGCATACACCGGAACAGCCTGCAAGCTGACGATCACTGCTGCAGCACACTGGAATACCCTTAATCACCCTTGGACCTCACCCCCTCTTATCATTTGCCATCTCTTATCTGATCCTGCTGATCATGGCCCCATTACCCTTTGATAAACTTAATGAAACCAACTATGATGACTGGAAGATTCAGATGGAGGCTTTTTTGGAGTCAAAGGAGCTTTTTGGAGTTGTTGATGGCTGAATCCCAGCCCCTACATCTGGGCCAAGCTCTGTGAAATTCCAAGCCTTTGCAAAGAAGCAACACCTCATGTACTCACATATAATTTTAGCTCTCAAACCTTCCCAGCTTCCACATGTCTGAAAATGAGAGGACCCTGCCATCATTGGGAGAACCTTGCCCAAATTCATTGCACTCATGGTTTAGGTGTCTTGCTCACAATGTGTATGGATTTCCTCAAGATGACCATGCCCCTGATTCAACCATCACTGCCTTCATTGCCAAGATTCATCATGCTGCCTATCACTTGGAGGAATGCCACAAGGCTGAACAGCAAAGTTTATCTTCCACTTCCACTGCTCTTTCTACCACTTCCACAGCCCCCATCATCTCTGATCTCGACCACATCCATGTTCTGTTGAATGGTCTCCCATCTGCCTATCAGCCTGTTATTGTCAGCATCACCAGTTTTTCCCTCTCTGACCTCACCTTTGAGATCATTGTCACTTGCCTTTTGAATGAAGAAGGCCATCTCCACAATCTCAGTTCCCATTCAATGTCTTCCCCAAATGAAGAAGCTATGGCCATCACATCTTCCAGAGGAGTCCCTTGATGGAAGGCTAAACCATCAAAATTCACTGCCACCACCTTGAAGGATATGTCCCAGGTCATTTGCCATAAATGCAGAGGAGTTGGTCATGTTCATGCAGTCTGTCCCACTCATGATTCTGATGCTATTGCCAATGTCACTGAAGATGAAGACACTGCTCTCACTGCTGTTGATAAAGAAGATGGTGTTTGGTAATTACTCTCTTTTAATATTCCTTCCTTTATCCCTACTTTCATGTGCCATATTTTTGGTTGACACTTCATAGCTTGCAGAGGAGTGTTGGAATCACCTCTGGCACCAGATGCTGACCACCTTAAGGCCAGGTTTAAAAAGGGAAGAATGCCACCTACATAGCTCAATCATCCTTCTCAATTGAGATTGTCCATCTGAATCCCTGAACCAGAGATCATCGAAGGATTGCATTCACATCCAATGGGATCATCTCCAGCAATCAACCAGCGATTGCTAAGTCATCACTATGGTATTTCCAGAGATTGCATAGATTTGCTATAGTTTTGACATTTTTGATTTCACTTGATCCCATGCTGTTAGCATAGAATATTGATATTCTTCATATCTTGTCAAAGTTGTGTGACAACCAAGGTAGTTCATTAGGATGGAAATCAGGTACAGGGAATACATAAACATACGATGGGCGATGGGGAAATGATGGAAAATTCAAGATATGCAGTGCGGTAGACAAAAACAGAATGAGGGTATGTAATTAAGAAGCAGCAGGGAGTCTGGCAAGACAAATTGTAGTCACAGTGGATGATACAAGTTAGCAAGAGGTGGGTCCATGAATATGTAGTGGCAAGACAATCAGAATCCAAAATGTATACATACAAGAATAAGACAAACACAAAATGGCGGAGTCCCCCTACTTGCCTTGTGGCTGAATTGCTGCTCCTTGTGCCTGCACATCATCTGCTGGCTGGGCGGATGCCCCTACCTGCAGCGGTTGGCCACCATGTGCTGGCAGACCATTTTGAGGAGGATATCCATATGGACCGGATAGTGCGGAGGCCCAACCCAAAAGCCGTTGCCTGGTGGTCCATACCAAGGTGGCCCAGAGCAGTCGATTGCCAATTTGAGGGAGCGCGATGGTCAACAGGTGCATTGGGTCCATGATATGCTGCTGCATAGGGAGGCATCGGGGGAGCATAATAGCCTCCCTGCCAAGGTGGCAATTGATGGGGCACAGGGCATCGTCTCGTCATGAGTTCGAGGTAGGAGATGGAGGCGGCAAACTGGGGATGTCCACAGGACGAGGTGGCAATTGAGGCGGCAAACTGGGGATGTCCGCAGGATGAGGTGGCAAATGATGGGGCCATGGGGCATTGTCTTGTCATGAACTCGGCATAGGGGAGTGAGGTGGCGAACTGGGAATGCCCGCAGGATGAGGTGGGGGAGCATTGGCTGGAATGGCCGAGGCAAAGGGGACACTGTTCTATGCTTGCCTTTGTTATCTACCTGCTGATCTAGTACAGGAGTTTTTGACCCATCGTCCATATCTCCACCCCCAAAGAGCTCTTCCGCCACTCTTTCACTCCATGGGGTGAGTTTAGGAGGAGAGAGGTGGGGAGGGTTTCTTGAGGGTCAAGGCCTTCAGAGGAGCTTGGTCGGCACTACTCAGTGGGCTTGGTAGATTTGGTCACCTTCTTGGCACGCTGTCCATCATTT
>JADNYJ010000251.1:0-50724 GCA_015501075.1 Gymnopilus junonius
CAATCAAATAAAATTATTGACTATGACTTCAAGCCTGGCTCATTAGTACTCATCAGAAATTCACGATTTGACAAAACACTCAGCAAAACCAAGCCGAGATATCTAGGACCCATGGTAGTAATTCGACGCACCAAGGGAGGATCATACATCCTCGGTGAATTAGATGGATCAATTTCGAAACTTAGATTCGCTGCCTTCCGCCTTCTTCCCTATTCCCCACGCGATATTCGAGCTATTCCAGTCACAAAACTCAGCGATGAAGACCTCGAAGAAATCACACATGAAACTGGCAATCCTTTTGACCTTCCTGAAGCAGACATCGACCCTGAAGAACTATAATGCATGTCGTCACTCCGAAATCATCCCTGTTTAAAGAACAACAATTTCCTGCTCCTCCTCCTTCTCATCGTCATCATCTAATATGCAAATCGGATTATGAATCATTCCCCGGACTGTCACATCATCAAGATCCCTCTCCATATCCCGCTGCTCGAAAATACCAGGTCTCGAACTGAAGACGTAGGTGCTGAGTTTCCGACAAAAGAAAATAGGTGAACATCACTCCTCCTTTGCTCTTTTGATTAAACCCGGCCGCCCAAACCCACAACCAACCGCATCCATAATCAATAAGGCAGTCTCATCCGAGAATCCTTGCCTCAACACTATGTGCCATTGCAACCTCATCCTGAACGACTTGAATCTCGCGCTAGGATTATTTCAACAAAAAAAAAAATGCTTGGCGCAAATAGAACAAACTCACCAATTCATGCATGAAATTTTCGAATCTCAAACCAAAGGATTCCTGTGCAATAGGCGAAGATAAAATGCATAAAGCAGATGCCAATACACAGGCACGTCTGCTTGCAAAGGCTTCATAAATCGTGTCCTGCGTAGCTCGGAAATAGGTGTTTGTCAAAATGGAAAGGACCGGCATGGCTACTCAAGTTTAGAAGTTGATGAAATTGTCATTCAGTGTTGTAAACTAAGGCCTTATTAACCCTGAAATTTCATTAAGCCTTAAACCTTAAGTACTGGTCTTATTTAAGATTTGTATCTAAGGCCTTATTAAGGCTTACATAAGGGTTGGTAAGCATTCACGTGCACGGTTCATATTATCATTGATGATGCCAAATTCCGCTCTCTACCTTACTGCCCAGTCCTGCTGAAGCATGCTTCCTGGCTGTGCATAATGATAATGCTGATGGTACAGCAGGACAGGGCAAACTAGTACCTATAGACCCTAGTATTCATCACCCGACCCCTCCAGCTCACCATCATCGGGAATTCTTTCCTCGTCAGCCTCCTTATTAGCAAGTAGCTCCATCAACCTGGCCTCTTCTGTGTAAGCAGTTCATCTATGATCCCATCATCTCTGCTCATCCTTATCGATCTCTTTATGCCCTCTGGTCCCAGCAATGAAGTATTGCAAGATGGGATGCCTTTTCCCCATAGTAGTGAGAGTTGAATAAAATTTTGATTTATCGCACCCAAGATCAGCTTTGATCACCGGCGCACTGCTCCATCACATAATATATTATTAGTCATACTTTCTAAGGCTTAACTAAGGGTTAGAACGACCTCGGCATGATACTAAGCCTTAGTCTTAACATTGATTTAAGTCTTAAACCTTATTAAGGGCTAACCCTTAGTTACAACACTGTTGTCATTGACATGGAAGTCAACATTTATAGTCCCCGGGAGGTGTAAGGAAGACCATGAGCATGGGTACATATCGAAGGTTATTAACTCGGAATGGAGCACCAGATGCATAGAAGCGCCTTCGATAAGATAACAATGGCGCCCAACAATGGCTATATTTAGCTCGCTGAAAAGAAGACTTATCCGTGCAATGAAATCAACCCGATGGCCCTCGCATCCTCCTGGCCCAATACCTTAAATGGTAAAACTTCAATTATCTGATGGTAAACGACCTTATGGACCGAGTTCCAACTGCAAATCGATCCGAAATGACCACAAAACATCATTCTGCAACCAAACTTCATTGGTCTCCAACATAAAATTTCTCTAGATTACTTTCTCCTCCCTCATTTATGACTTATAAAATTTTATCCCTCTCCATTTAGCCTTTAAAATACAATCTCTCCATGCACTTGCCACTCTCCCATTGTTATTTGGTCTGACAAATTTTCACTTCGTTTATTTCAATTTTCCTTCTCCCGGGAAATCTTCGCTTATCTGCTACAGTATAAATACTAGACCTGTGTACTGTAGTTCCCCAGTGAATTTTACCGCACAAATCTGCATAGAAGCGAAAGAACTGAGCACTAGAAATCACTCAAAACATCTCATTTTATCGAAATCTCTCTCCACCTCTTTCATCAACTCTATACTTCGGAATCCTTGTCTATTCCAAAGTTATATACTATTATACATCGTCTACATACACCTACACACGTTTTTGGATCCTCAGACAAACGGAGTTTGTCCCAGAGTCCACCTATTGACTCACACGAACTCACATCATTTCAATGTTCACCAAGAATCTAGGCCCTACCCTGTTCCTTAAACATAGACAGGCTCTAGGCATAGAGTTCTATCCCTTAGAATAGAATACTGACACATCATGTCAGAACAAGTATGTGTGCTAACGTGGCACTACTTGAGGGGGAGTGTTGACATGATAAGTGTCCATGTGACTACATCACATGACTCACATGACACGCGTGATCAGACGCATCTATATGTGACTAGATCCAGTGATGACAGAGTATCACAGTCATCTTATATGACTAAAACATGTGATCACTTAGTGAGCGTATTACTCATCCTATGAGTAGATATTAGTAATTACATAGTAATTAGCTGAGTAATTGCCTTATGCATTACTCATATGTAGTTAGTCACTGCATGTCCTGTAGGTATATAAGGATGCTCTAAACAGCGTCCTAATCAAAGTCATTTGCACTTCTAAGTAGTAGCCTAAGTAGTCACCTTAGCACTAGCCTCTCACAAACCCAGGTAAGCTAGTAGCTACAACAATACTATACAGAGCACATCGTGCATTCAGTGGTTTGCCGCTGTATGTACCATTTGCTGCTCAATATTTATCAATAGGCAAGAGATGTAAAAACTCACTGAATTCAACAATTACAGCATGACCAGAATGCATGATACCCTGCACAATATTTTTGGGGATGAAGTTGCCAGCAAGTGCTCAGAGAGCTGGGGTTTGAATGAGGAAGGCGAATCCAAAGGCTGCTTCAAGGACATCGGAATAGAAGGGCTCCACAACATCATGGGTGGGTGTTCCTCTTCTATATCAGGTTTAAAGCTACAGATATTTACATAATTGCTTGTTATGTTCAGGAGATTTTCTATCAGCCTGTTTCTACTCTAAGACCTTGGCCCTTCACAAGTGATTTTCTTTTGAATTGTATTGTCTGACTCTTGACACTGGGAATATGTGTAGAGGTTAAAGCCATTGAAGAGGGAATTTTTGGAGACAGATATAAAGGTTGAGAAGTGCTCATGACGTATGAAAGGTCATTGAGCAATGGGTGATATATGGGCTCTAGCACTTCTCCATGAGGAATTAAGTCATTGAAAGCAGTCATGAACAGACAGATGTATGCAAGTCGAGCCATGTAAGGAATTTACGTCAATCTATAGATGTCTCCAAAGCGTCCACTCCAGTAGCCACATCCTGTATTCCTAATCTCCGAGTTGATATGCTTTTGAGCAGAGCGACGATGAAATTTGCATGCAGGTTATGAATTCATGGATTAACTTGAACGTGTTTTCAATATCTTTATTCACTATCAAATTTGACCCCGTCGACTCCTCCTGGGCGGTTACTTTCTGGTCAGGAATTGATGCTAGATCCAGGTCAACAGATAGGACTATAGGCACTTCTGCTTCTCGGCCAGAAACTGAGTCCCACTCTTCTCGTTCATTTTTACTATCTTGACCTTGATGGTTGCTAATGTGGGGTGAAGGCATGTCATCGCAGGAATCTGACATAGGGTCGGAAACTTCCAAACAAATGTTCTCTCGAGCCTGGCATATAATTACTTACTTCCAATTCAGTAGCTTCAAGATTTTTCATGGTTTCCAATAGTGTGGTATGTTGGTCCTCTAATTGCCTGTACTCCTCTTTCGCAAGGTTCATTCTATCCAGATTTTTGGAGAATTGATATTCAAAGAATTTCAAAAGTTCCAAAAGCGTCTCGTCATCTATGGAATCGGATAAAATTTCATTCGCCAAGTGCATCTGAAATCTATTTCACTACTTGGGACCGTACGATATGGAAGAAAACTCACGGTATTGTTTTTTGAAGCCCATTTGTCCGAAACTTGTACCATGATCGGAATAGAATGTAGGGCTGCGCACCGTCACCGTCATGACGGGTCGACGGGCACGGATGACAGGTGACCCGGCCCGTTCCGTCAGCTCAAGGGAGGCCAGTCATGACGCCCGTCATTTCAACGGGCAACACCCGTCTCTGACCGTCGGAAAACGCCCGTCGACGGGTAGCAACGGTATGACGGGTAGACACCTTAGAGTACTTGTTCAGTCAGGGAGAGTCAGGGAGGCATTATTCCGGGGTACTCCTCATGCCTCGATTTGTGGATTGGTATTCGGAGATCACCCATATCGGGTACGAGATAGCATTTAGGGTTTGCGATAATGGCCCTTATCTAAATTTAGATGATGTGAATCTCTTCGTGTTCGTCCTTGTTGCCACGTACTACACACTTCCCTTGACTTCTTCGCTGCTGTGAATTTGACAATGGGCTTATAAACTTTGGAGAAGAGGTATAAAGCACGCAGATTTGAGCCTGTCACCGCCCCAGGTTCCCTCTTTCCTTCCAACCTCAGTCGGGTCGGCTTTCCGGGCCAAAAATCTTTCTGATTTGAAATGCACCATGCCGCCTTCAGCACAGATGACTCTCCTCATTCCTTATCAAAACTCGTGCACCAGCCTCAGCCCTTTGCGCTCCCTTTTTCAGCACATTTTTTATCCAACATTTGTGAGTCTATCCCCATTTCTTTGAAATTTTCGAGGTGCTGACCATGTTGCGTGCTTCATTCTTTTGTTTTTGCTCTTCAGGACCTTGATAACATAGCTCCTACAGTCCTGAAAAACAGCTCAGCTGCCCATTTGCACATGGAAAGAAGGAACGGCACAGATATCCGTGAGTTATCAGATGTTTTCTTAGCGATCGATAAGGCTCGCTCACAGACTTAAAAGCGAGGAAATTGAGCGCGATAACTCATCAGTATCGTCATGTCTGAGCCCAATCAACAGCTCGCTTCAGCAGACGACCATGAGTTCTACTTTTCTGAGAGCGACAAGGCCCCGATCCCAAAGAATGGTGAGTAAGATTTTCTTTTTTGACATCTCAGACCTCTCTAATGTAATGATACTTTTCTAGTAGACAAACCGCTCATCCTAGAACCTCGTAGCGATATTCGAGGAGACACATCCTCACTCCCAGCAGCTGGTAAGTTCTCTACTCACTGCCATTCTTTTCTGCTCAATAACATGCTTTTATTTGACTTCTCTAGGTCGCCCTCAGCGTGCGAAGAACCTTGGGCAATACGAGAAGTCTCTCGAGCAAGAGAAGCTTGATGAGTGGGGTCAGCCTGAGCCTGCTAACGCAGGAAACCGTGCAAAGTCTCGAAGGCAGTGCAAGAAATTGCGTACTGCTGACGAGGATGAAGACGACGACGATTTCAGCTCTGCCTCTGAGTCCGAATCTGAAGAATCCGACATCGAAGATATTCCAAATGACGAGGTATGGGTTCTATCTTTTTTTGACTTCGTAGTCTAACTCTTCATACCAGGTTGCGCTCCTCCTTCCTTCGAAGCTCATGCCGTCCATGGGCAAGGGTTCAAAACGCAAGCGCAACAAGGCCAAGCCAGGTCGGCTTTCGACTCAACCTTCGATTGCCAGATTGCCAGTACATATGGCAAGTGTAGCGAGTGCTTCTGTTGCTAGCCTTGCAGATGATGCGAGCGTGGAAGTGCACAATTGGTGGTGCTGCAGTATGTAAGGATTTGGTTTGTACGAGACTTTTGGCTTATCACGATGAACAACAAAAGACCGAAATCCAATCTATTATTCTATGAGACTGTTGCGCAGAACAGCCTACAACAGCCCGGAGAGGATGGAGACAGCACTACAATGCTATATGGCAATCGCACAGTGTTACAGTCACGAAGGCTGGACGGCATAATTACGAGTACATTCATTTTCTTTCATTGTTGACTATATGATATGATCGAATTTAGAACTTATTCGAAACCTCAAGTGCATCAGCACTATGTATAATTTTAAGTGCTATGGTTGGCCGTCAAGTTACTCAGGAGGAGATCGACTTACGGTCGGGCAAGACATGTTCGACCGCGAAGCACCATGAATTCATCAAGTCTCTTCATCTGATAGGCAGACATTCGTCACGCTTCGAGAAACAAGCTGCAGCAGCTTGGTAAGCCATCATGTTTATCTAGTATACCTTTTTATTTGTTACAGGGTCCATGGGATCAGCAGGAGTTTGAGAAGCTCCTTGTCGAATGGATCATCGCCACCGACCAGCCATTTGATACGGTTGACAGCTCGGAATTCTGTGCTCTCCTCTCATATGTTCATCACAAGACCCCAGAGATCTCAGTTCCACACCGGGATACCATCAAGAGACGTGTCATGAAGATGGGCAGTGAAGGAATAGACGAGATAAAGTTGATGTTTGCTGTAAGTATCATTACCACTCCCTTTTTCGTGATACTTATGGCAATAAATAGAAACTTCCGGGAAAGATCAGCATTTCACTTGACGCTTGGACATCCAGCAATAATTTTGCCTTTCTGGCTATTGTTGCTCACTATGCCACGGAGGATGGTGATGCAGGTTAGTACTTCGTCTGTCAAATACCAATTATTACTCATTTTCCTTCTCCAATGCAGAGGAACTGCTTATAGATTTCCGAGAGCTTGTTGGCGAGCATTCTGGCAAGAATATGGCGGAGGCCGTTTGGGAAACTCTCATTCGCTTTGGCATCCAAGATCAGGTACGTTCTTGACAACCGCGTTATAGAATTTAGCTGACCATGGTATCAATTTCAGATCATGGCATTTGTAATGGACAATGCTACAAATAATGATACCCTTGTCCAGGGCATTGTCGACCATGCTGCCACCGTTGGAATTATTCTCAATGCTGCCTGGATTCGCCTTCGCTGTCTCCCTCACACAGTCCACCTGGCAGCAATCAAGGTATGTATCAACGTCTGTCTATTCAATGGCCAGACGTCATTAACACATCGTTTTCAGCTCCTTGAAGGTCTTGGTGTCATATCGGACTCGGAGGCCAAGACGGCGAGATCCCGAAGTGGGAATTATCAGGAATCTGCGACCACTATCGTCGGTTCAGATGCGGACGAACAGGCAGCCGCAGCAGATGATAACGACTCTGAGGATCCTCTTGAGCTTAACCCAAGTACTACAGATAGCATTCTCTCCGGTGTGACAAGGTATAGTAACTACAGACTATATATGAACTATTTTTGACACCATTGTAGCTGCGAAAGATTGTTCGGGCTGTCCGCTCTAGTCCGCAATGTAAGCAGAGCTGGCTCACTCAAGTCAAGGCTACCTTGCAGTCAAGCAACACACCAAATAGCCTGAAGCAGCCGCTCATGCTGATCCTTGATGTCAGGACTCGCTGGTCATCTACCCATCAGATGCTTGGTGTGTATTCTTTTGGTCTGCTTGTTGAATACTTACTAATTCCTTGTCAGCTCGCGCACTCGCCTTCCAATCAAACATTCATTCCTTTGTCTTGCACTCGAAAGACCTTCGGGCTCTAGAGCTTTCTGATGAGGAGTGGGAGTCGGTCAAGAAGGTCACAACCTGGCTCTTCCATTTCCGTGAGGTGACAACACAGATGTCGACTACTAAGAAGCCCATGCTTTCGACAACTCATGCAATATTTCGTGGACTTCAAGAAGAGATCAAGTCAATTCTTACCACTCTTCCTTCATCTGCGCCTCCTCAACTAAAGGTTGGACTGCTGAATGCCCATATCAAGCTCTCAGAGTATTATTACAAGTACGACGAATCCCCATTTTATACTTGGGCTGCATGTGAGTCTATCCTTGGGCCATTTATCTGTATGCTGAGAAGGTACCTATTCTTCATTGTAGTGCTTGACCCTCGCATCTCATACGAGGGGATTCGTGATGATTATGCCTCTGACCCGGATCTGTCGTCCTATCTCGAGACGGCCAAACGGCAACTTCATGACCACTACAATGCTTATTATGCGGGCCGCTATACACCATCCACTTCCAGGACCTCATCTACTCCGACAACTTCTTCAGCGTCGACTCAGCAGACAATGCCAAAGATAAACTTCACTTCTCGGTACAAGAAGGACAAGGTGTCTGTCAACGAGCTCGAGGAGTATTTCAAATTGCCACGTGAAGACTTCGACTCCTGTGATCCGCTCAAATGGTGGGTTGGTAGACAGGCACAGTTCCCTAATGTCTATCGACTTGCATGCGATGTGCTCGCCATTCCTGGTTGGTCTTTCTTTTCTCAACTATGCTCATTTCTCTGAGAACTTCTATAGGATCTGCTGTTGCTGTCGAAAGGATTTTCTCTGGTGGACGAGATACCATTTCCTTACGACGTGCAAGCCTGCATCCATCGACCATTCGTGTCTTGATGCTTTTGAAGCAGAAGCTTCGCCTTCGACGCCTTTCGCTTTCTCGTAAGTAACAGATTTGAAATGTAAATCATGTATATGGTATTTAGCAGATGGATTACAATGAATATGTCTTTATACTTCTTCGTCATGTACACGAATTTGAGCTAGATTGCTAAAGAAAGGAGTTTTCATGCACCCGTCAGACCGTCACAACCCGTTGACGGGCACTTTACTGCCCGACCCGTCCCGTCGAGGCCTAAAGGAAAGACCACCCGTGCCCGTCATCGGTCTCAGATGAACGGGTAACGGGCGTCACTTCGACGGCCGACACCCGTGACGGGTCGGTGCGCAGCCCTAATAGAACGCCTGGTGGGTATTTCCGAATACCACTCATCTTCCAGCCCATCAACTTCTGAATCCAGGTCGTCCTCCTCGCTCTGGTAGAGACTTGACATGTGGGGCGAGTGGCGCATGCATCGCACCAAAAAAGGCGGAGGATGAACCGGGTGAATAGCAGATAGGGTTAGTTTGAAGTAAGTAGTAGATGGGATTTTAAACGTACTAATTCTTCCTTACAGGAAAGAGTAAACCAAACCAACTCCTCTTCAGACCTCCATGGATGATTAAAGAGAATGCAGGACCATGCGTGACATCGAACGCAGCCTGCTGGAGAGAATGTTCAGGAATAGCTGTATCAGATGTATTTCCATTCCATTCAACTGCGCAGTTACTGCCAACACGTCTTCAAGAGTGCGCTCCGCGTTCGACATAATTTCATCTATACAGTAAAGGAAGTTCCTTCTTTGGCCGTTGAATCATGAAGTATGAATTCCAGCCAGAACGTGAGGAAAGTAGGTATGTGAGTTAAATATTTAGTTCATCCGAGTCTCCATCAGAAAGCAACTATAAATTGAGCAGTGAGCACATCGACAAACGATGAACAAAGGTCAACGAAAAAAGAGTAAATAAAAGACAGGGATTCTGAGAGACCTGTATCATAAGAAGTTTGCTTGAACTTTGAACGCATTAAGCACTTCAGTTGAGCGAAACGACCTCCAGCCCACTTTCTTCATCCCCACAGACATAGGACCCACCCTCCGTCATCCACCCACTTCTCCTCCGCCTCCGCTTGTCCTTCCCCGTATCATGCCCATGTCATGTCCATGCCCTGGCGTCCGGCTCTTGAAATGCTTAACATATCCACGTTCCTCGTCCTCGTCCTCTTCGTCCTCATCTGAACTTGACCCTGCAAGATAACACCGCGCATCACCATCCCGTCGTACTCCTCATATTTGTCCCTATCCCTCATTTCCTTCCCCATAGCAGACATGCTCCCAAACCGATGATGCGACACGATGACAACAGGCACAGTGGGGGGCCGGCGTTTTGGGCATTGCAGTTCAGGAGGAATGCTAGTAGGAGATAAAACAGCATACGAAGGCGGATGAAACGCCTCCTTGATAGGCGACAAATCGCTCTCCTTCGTGCGGTTGACAACGCGCCCTGAGAGGCCAGGAATGCGGATTTGGAGGGACGAAGGACTGCTAGAGGCTGTGGTGGTAATAGTGCCAGTGCCACTTGAGGTTGTGCCTGGAGGCAAGATAGGGCTAGTCAACACTTGAAGTTGAGAGGAAGGGTGAGAGGAGAATGAGAACTCTGAGGAACGAGGACGCGTGATCTGACTGTGGATGTAGGTGTATTAGTAGGTGTAGAATTCGATGCCGCCGCCGCCGCCGATGTAGGATGCTTCGCATTGGCGCTAAGACCATGTGCAGACGACGAAGCCTTTACACCGGGAGAATTGGCTGGGACTGGCAGAATATTCCCAACCTGACGCAAAATCGGACGACTCGCAGATAGTTGATGTCGATGCACCTCTCGCCCTCGCCCTCGCCTCTTCCTTCTTCGAGTTCGAGTTCCTGCTGGACACGGGAGCCAACAGTGCTCGCACTCCTTGTATGTGAGTGGCCATGGGCCGCAGGTCTGGGGTTGAGGTCAGGATCATTAGGAACATACCCAAACCTCTTCGCCTTGGTCGCTCTTGAGGTTGAAGCTACAGCGTGTGCAGGCGCAGCAGCCCAATTCTCCCTTTCCTCATCAACATCGCCCAATGCCATCCTTCCTAACAGTTGAGATTGATGTTGAGGCTGAAGTTGAGGTGGAGACGAAGGTAAACGACTAAACTCGGATCCAGATCCGTAAAGCCCCATCAGATCCTTACCCTCCACCTCCCCCGACAAGGACAAGGACAAAGACTCGGACTGCCTCGACTGCAACTCCTGCATCTGCTGGATATCCTCCAGCTTCGCATTCCTCAACACACAGAGACTGAGTCTGTGGGCGGATGTTGGGATGCAATTGGCACTGCTATTGCTATTACGGGCGGAGAAGTACATGTCCAGGTCGAACACGTCGGGATATGGCAGCAAGTCGAGTTGGTCGCTTGTATTTGGGTTTGGATGTGAATGTGGGAGGTGAACGCGCCGAGCTTGGAATTGAGGGGTGCTGTCCGCCTCAGAAAAGGAAACAGAGAGGCTGACATCATGGCCCTGATCGCCTACACTAGAAAATGCACCAACAGAGGCAGAAACAGCAGTAGAGACAGCCAATCCCTTGACATTCTTACTCTTGATCTTAGCGGGTGTGCTGGTGATATAAGATGCCGCGCGGGAGTTGAAAGCCAGGCATTCAGGGGCAGGGGGAGAAGAAGAGTTGTTTAGGTGCTGTTAGTGCGATGCTGGTACTGTTGTCGTTGCTGATATTGTTATCGATAATGTTACTGGTACTGGTACTGTCGCTCCAAGGAAGGCTAGCATCTTGATGATACTGCACTTGAGAAATGGAAGATGCAGACGACGCCGATGCAGACGATGCTGGGCCTTGGATTTGAACTCGGGAAGATGGAAATATAGCTGCAGGGCTCTTGAACAGCGTCCCTGTTTCAGTGACATTGAGCAGTCCGTCGTTGGGCTCGGGTACAGGGACGTGTTCGGAACCCCTCCTGTGACCAGGGCTGACGTCGCTATTGCCTTGACCAGCACTCGATTTCCCAAACCAGTCAGGGGACAGATGTCTCCCTGACCCCGAGCCGGACCTCGACCTACGATGATGGCGCTCCCGACCCCGATCTTGATCCTACCCAGAGCAGAAGGGAGATCACCCCTTCTTAAACCTAGACCCAGACCGCCATGACCCCCGGGATTAGATTCGCCCTCTGATGGAATGAGAGGTGTGCAAGGGGTAACGATCACAGCTGGGACGGGACCAGATGGCGGGCGGGGAGGACGCTGGGGCGTGCTGACATTGGCGTTAGCGTTCCCAGTGGAAGTCGCGTCAGCGTTGGTGTCGGCGAGGCAGAGGCCGAAATCCGGACCCAGGGGCGTGCTGCTCCAGTCTTGCACGGTGACGGTAGGAGGGGGAGTGATGAATATGAAAGCATTGGTCTTGGGTTGCTTTTTCCTCCATTTGCCATACAGATTTGAATTGTTGGATGCAGATGTCGGTGTTGGCTTCGATTGAGAGGTGGTGTTGGAGGAGGTGTTGGCCTGACGAGGGCGGAGGCTGAAGTCGAAAAAACGGCGGTGTGGACGCTGTTGCTGTTGGTAATTGCTTCGATCTTCGAAGACTTGGGTCACGCAGAAATGCGGCTTTCTGGTCCTTCCAAGTTGACGGATCTTTACCTGGACAACCCACAGTTAACAAACCGATAGGTCCTCCATAGCATGCAATCTCGAACAACATACCAATCTCGCCCTTCCTTCCTGCTCCCGCGTCTTTGACAGCCATCGGCAGCAACACATTCGGGCGCACCGTCATTCGGCGAAGGAAAGAGACGAGCAGCATCCATATTCGCCACAGCATCGCCAGGAACCCGCAATCCATACACCGTACAACGACAGTGAGCGGTCAGCCAAGGGGTGTGAGATGGGGAGGAGAGGGACGAGCCGCCGAGGAGGATGAAAGACGAGCATCCGTTCTTTTCTGTTGCGATTGGGGCGTAGATTAGATTTTAGAAAGAGCTGGGTGTTCGAGGCTGACGCAGTGCTGCACTACTTCAGTCGGGCTAAGTCGCACAAAAAAATATTGGACAACGCCATGCGCAAAGGTCCGTGGTAGGCATTGAATGTGTAGACCACTGGGGAAATTTTGAAGGTGAATTTGACCCGTAGGAGAAGATGGTGTGTCATGGGGTCGTTCAGCGGAAGTGCATGTTGCACGATAGCGGAAATTGTCGAATAAAGTTCAACGGCATATCCATTTTGGACAAGTAATCCGCCATTGCAGAGGCGGATATACCAAATTGAGTCTTTCAGAGCCTCAGGTGAACCAGGAGCAAGACACGTTTGACGGTGAAAGAAAGCAGAAAACAAAAAAGTCCGTGTGAAATGTCTTCACCACTCGGGGTAACACTACGTCCATTAGGCTCTATTGTCTTGCTTAAAGCTCATCTATCTTTTGTCCCCAGGAAAAGACACCCTGCGTCGTGCGAATGGGAATTCCAGGCAGTGAATGCAGACAGCCTGCTGGCACCGGGAAGCAGAGCATCATGGAAGGGAAGGACGTGCTGTAATAGGATTCCATCGGATCAGCAGCGGGGATTTATATAGCCCACTGGGAACGAGGCAATAATGAGGGCCATTTGTTACATACCTCCTTCTGCCATTCTCTCTGACAGCGATCAAGCTCGTCTTTCCTTGAATACGCGTCCTTGCGCGAGGAAGGATGAGCAACTTGGCTCGCGGAACCGAGAACACGCGATATCGTCGTCGAACATGGAATCGAAGGAAATCAGTATGTTTCTCCTTGCCTCAGAAAGCACGGTAATAAAGTAATAACGCGTATTTTCTGCTAGTACCTCCCCAAACACTCGTCGCTCCCAGAACTGCAGCTCCTTCCCCAAGGGCGACCCATCTTCCACTGCCAACGATGCGGCTTCGTCAACACCCTCATTCCTCTCTGTCTCTGGTGTACATGGACCTCCCAGGAGGCAGAACACGAGTTTGAATCTTCCACCCCACGTGCCAGACGCGCCAGTGCACCTCCCAAGGTGTTCTTCCACCTTCATTGCGACTTGACAATGGCTGGACCCCAGAATGACGCCCTCCAGTGTCAAAAATATCCTCTACATGGTCCGCACCGTGTCCTCGAGCTTCCGGGACCACATGATCATGACCACCCACGATTATCCGACCCGAATCCGAGTTCTAATCCGGGACCGCTGTTGAATTCGACATCATCCCCTATGTCATTATATGCACCCCAGTCTCAGAAAGAGAAACAAGGAGCGAACCCAAATTCCCAGCCGTTCACACTCAGAAAAGGCGACTTGATTGTTTCCCCTTGTGTCCCCTTTGGAAGCTCGAATCCATCCACTGCAGTTGTGGGCACCATGCACGCAGACGAAGTTGGTCTACGCGATGACAACGGCCCCAGTGTCCCTGTTACGGCACACAGCAGCAAAGGGATTGCTATTTCAAGTGTGCAACGACCGAAGCGTTTGGGAGTAGCTCTGAGGCGACGGGAGGATAGGGATGTTCCCACGGCAACTACGTTGGTAGGCCTTATAGTTGCTGTGTTTTGAAATCTGTTCGCTCATTCCCTCCCTTTCGTTCTCTTTTTCCATTCATTCCTTTCGTTCTTTTCCTGCGTATCTCACCCAGGCGCACGCTAAATCATCTCCGAGTGAGAAGCTAAATACGACAGCCAACGACGCAACTCAATCACGATCTATCACTGATCCTGCTGCGTCTCTCCGTGATCCGCTGTTAGACACCCATAGCCCTAGCCAACGATACTCTCTTCCCAGTGAAGAGCAGGCAGTAACACCACCACCAACACGCTCATTATCACCTTCACCGACAAGACATTCACCCTCACCTTTAAAGATGAAATCTATGAAATCCCTACGGGCACTCAGACCCAAACTCTCCCGTCGGATGTTGAACATCGACGAGGGCCATGATAATACTAAGTCCAAGCCCACACACCAACCTGTCCACGGACCCACCAGCACCGCTAACCACCTCGAGCAGGAACAAGGACAAGAGCAGGAATCACTCTCTCACGAACCCACTCCTTTGCTTCCCCTCAACCTAGACGGCTCTAAACCTTCCTCTCCCTCTCCAATACCCTCCCTACCTACCGACACCTCACCATCACCCTCGCGTCAGCTGCAGCTACGTACCCTTCGAAGGAAAAAACACCTCAACGTAAATGTAAATGTAATGCAATCTTCAATCACAGTGCCTCTCTCCGGCTCTGGCGCAGACGGCCACGATGGCGTAGCAGAAGTTCAGCCCATTGCGATCTCGTTGAATTTGCGGACCTCGCAGCGCGATTTGAAGGCGAAGGTGGCATCGACATTGACACCACGGTCGAAGCCGCCTCTTTCTCTTTCTCCTTCCAGACAACAGCTCCGACCACAGGCTTCCAAAGCTGATATCCTCCCCAAGAGGAAGTCTTCCCAACCTCTTGTGCCGCTATCTGTGTCTGTTGTGATTCCAGGTTCGGAGAGCGGGAGTAATAGCGATTTGACGAGTCTTAGTCCGCCGTTGACGCCTACCCACACAGTGTCTCCGCAATGGCACCCCCGATATTGGCACCGGTACCATTGCAGCCACCGCCGAGTACAGCTCCTAGTGGTCTCTTCGCCTCTACCTCTCCAAATCTTCTTTGTCTTCTCTACCTCCTTCATCGTCGTCGCCACCACCGCAGCTGTACGCTGTTCCTACCTCAACGTCTACAACGCCAACGCCAACCGACCCAAGGAGCATTACCAAACCCACCACACCCCCTCCGGCTAGCCCAGTCAAACTAGGCCACCCGAGTAGACCTTACTACTCTGCCATCCGCAAGAACGGGATAAGCAGTGGAAGCAGTCCTCCTCCTTCGAGGCCTACTTCGCTTAGTGGACCCTCGCCCTCCTCGGCACCAACTGCTACACCTAAACCCCCATCTTCATCTGGTTCAAGGCCAAAGTCATACACACCCCCTACTACTACAACACCTTTGTCTCCTTCGTTGCCGTCGTCGTCCTCTGCGCTGCTGAACCACTTCAGCTCCTCCACGGCACCGACGGGCACCTCTGTAGCATCAAGACACCTCTCGATGTCAGCCATGTTCATCTCCCCAGCGTATTCCCCTCTTTCTTTTTCCTCCTCCTCTTCGCCCTCGTCTCCTTTCTCTGCTTTTTCAGTTTTAGAAGATGAGGACGATGATGATGCAGATAACAACAGCGCCATAGCCGATGATGACGACGCCTTTCCTCCAAGTCGCGCACCCTCACCTGGATTGATCTCATTCTCGTTGTCAGCTGCAGGCAGGAGGTTATCAGGGAGCAGTAGGGCCAGCCATGATCGTGATCGTAATCATGGCGTTTTCTCGCATCTTCTCTCACATGGGCGTGAACATGGGCACAGGCAAGGACATAGGCAGACACTGTCTTTGTCGACGTCAGCATCATCGCAACCAAAGACGAGCTCTAATGATACAAGCTTTAGTGCCAATGCTGGTGTTGAAGTCCGCCCGCATAGGAACACGATCGGCTTCTCGATGAGTGGTCAGACGGAGTTGAGGATGGCATTGGCCACAGCAGCAGCCGCTTCTGCCACTTCTGCGGGTGTGAGTCAGGGCGTAGGTTCTGAGACCGAAAGCGCGAACGCTCGCGGGGCCAGCTCTACGAGAAGTGGAGGGTTCGTGTTCAAGTTCCGAGAACGCTCGTCTTTGGACGAGGACCAGATTCAATCATCCAATCCTGATTCTGCATCCACATCTGCTGGATACCCGGAAGACGACGGCGAATTCGGCCGGGTATCAACTCATGGACAAGAACGTATACGCGGGGACTCGGAGCAGCATTCAAGTAACAGTTTTATGGGGAGGGTGAGGAAGCTCAGGAAGGGGCTGAAAGATATGATGGTGCTCTCTGGTGGCAGCGCGCATGCGCACTCTCATAGCTCATGAGATGGTGGTTAGCTGTGGATGGTTGGCCGCATCTTTTTGTTTCTTGCTCTTTTTTCTCTTTCTTTCTTTTTTCTGTATGTGGATGGACTCTTAAACTTTTTGTGATGACCCTAACGACTGTAACGACCCAAAAATCACCGCTGTACTGTTTCTTGCATTTGTTCTCCTACATGTGTACATACCATTTGTATTCTTCTCATTCTTCGGAGCAATCGCTACACGCATTTTTGCCCTACATTCACGCTGACTCTCCCTTCCCTTCTTTCCTAGATCTGTTCTGTTTTGCTATTAACTTGTTGCTGTTGTTGTTTTCGTGTACAAACTGTTACATACCCCTTTACTAGCCCGTGCCGGGTTTGCCGGAGCTCGTTCATACTTACGTTGACTTGTATTGTACAGACGGTGTACCCTTTTGCATACTCCTAGGATCCTTTCAATATACTTACTTCCAGGCAGGTGCCTTGCAGGCAAACAGAAAATAGGGATAAATTGAACTCAATATATTCCGCTACAGTGATGGTATGGTACAAAGTGGAGGTGATAAATACAGCTAGAATGTTAGATGGGTATTTGGATAGTACATAAAATTCCGAGAAAACCGAGTATACAATAGCGAGGCTGGGCTCTCTGGCTACCACATGTGCCATAGCCTATGTCGCTTATGCATATCCAACTTCCTGCTGCGCTTGCTCATGCGCAGGATAAGGCCTCCCCAAGAACCCGAACCCGAACTCACGTCCTTCACCTCCCTCTTTCCCAATCCGCCAGAAGAGGAGTTGGGTTGCAAAGCAGTTGCTGATCCACACGTCTTCGCCAAAGCCGATGAAGAGCCAGAGCCGGAACCTGTACTTGAACTTGAACTGTTATTGGTAGCGGGTACTGGATTTTTGGTGGAAGATACGTCAGCGAGGATAGGCATGGAAGCGTTCGGAGCTGGATCGGGGATGGAGAGGTACGAATCGACGAAAATGTCGTCTTGGGGTCCGTCGATAAAGTTGTATATGTCGTTGTAGACCGGCGGGGAGTAGGTGCCTTCGAACATCTAAGATAAAACAAGAAAGCAGTTAGTCAGTCACAGGTCGTCGAACCACTTGGGTAATGGGGGTATGGCTAAAGGATAGGATTATAGAAGGTGCGACCTACGTTGTTCCTCTCGAGATTGAACCAGTAAAATGGTGTTTTGGCTCCGTAGGTGCAGTTGGCTGGAGCAGCTTGCATTTTGCCGTTTGTGGGATCTGCACCGCATCGCCTGGGCAGTTTGGATTGAGCAACAGGGAAGGTGGAAGTAGAGCCTGTGACGTTGCATTTGAAGCCATTCATGTAATCTGGAAAGATTGGGGTAGTCAGTAAAGAAGGAAAACTAGGAAGGAGTGAATCAAGGAGGCGCACTCTCTTCACCGCCACTCAAAGGCTAGAATGGGGCGAGACGTAAGATAATTGCATGCTTTAATAATATAATAACGAAATAACTCACCGAATGAATCCAAAAGAAAGCACAAACACACCCGCCTTCAGGGCACGGAGGCATCCTAGCAGGAACCTGGAAATCCGTAAACCTCGTCCAGACACAAGTCTGATTGACGCTGAACACCGTGAAATCTTCCGGCTGGACCTGGTTCACGTCATTCTTATACGCAATCGCCATTGCACACCCCTCGAGATCATCCAGTCCGTTGGTATGATACTCCTGACTCGTTGCCCCAGGGCAAACGTTGTCCAGGTTATTCTTATCCCTGATGTCTCCTCCTTCTGAAGAGGCGAAGAAGTCCGTCGCACCTTTATTGCATGCGATTTGAGCTGTAGCAGGTTGGCCTGCTGGAAGCTCGAAGATGTTGCCCGGGTTTGGAGGGTGTGCAAGGTGGTTGTGGAACCACCATTCAGTGAAATTCATGTTTTTAATGGGTGCTACTGGTCTGTTATCGTATGAGAAGGTTTGCTGGGTGACGTTGAAGCCCCACATGCTTGGGTGCCAGAAAGCTGTAAGAGGAGTCAAGAATAAATTGAAAGAAGAGTTTTCGAGGGCTTACCGGCATGCCCTGATACCAAAGGAAGAACAGAAATTGACGCAAGAGAAATTATAGCTAACATCTTGTGCACAATAATTTTTTGTTCGTGAAAAAAATATAGGAATGTCCAGTAAAGAAATGCGTTGAAAAGTTCTTGCAGAAGTGTCGTAAATGTTTGGAGCCACAGGAACCAAGTCTAGAAGATGAAAAGGAGAGAAAAAGGTATAGTCCACCAGTGGATCAGAGGCGTAGTCGAGAAATTCATCTTTGCCACGAGGTAGAATATAAGTATTGCCAGAGAACAATAGGCGTAGAACAAAAGTCGAGCGTGGGCGGTATCAGCCATTGTGTTATGTAAGCAGTGTAAATTTAGAACCTTGTCGCGTGCCGATCATCGATTCAATCCATGCTCAGCGCTTCTGCTCGACAGCTCATCTTCCACTTTCTCAGTCATAACCTGGGATTTACACGCAAACTCCACACAAGATTCAAAATCTCTTTTCTTTAGGAAGTGGTATTATTTGCGCGATGCCACATTGCATCTTCTGTGACGACATCCTCAATGAACATGGATACTTCAAACTGCACAGTCCATGCCAAGCACCATTAGATAATGTCCAATGCCAGCCATGTAACGAGGCCGAGCGACTTGAATCTCAAATTTTGGAGGCTAAGCAAAATTTAGAAAATTTATTGGAATGACACAGAGAAGTCCGCTCTAGGATGAACCACGTCCACGATCCCGTTACCAGCACTTTTCCACCGGAGGTCACCTCTTCTATATTCTTAGCTTGCATCGATGAAGCGCCGTCATACCCTTTTACAAACTCAACTCTATGGCGCATTGCCAATATTCCATGGACATTGGGTGCTGTATGCCGGCAATGGAGGCAAATTGTCTGGGCAACTCCAGAACTATGGACCCTAATCAGAATTTTGGTTACCTCGCTTCAACCAGAGCGTTTGGTCTACATGAGAGAACGCTTGCTTCGGTCAGGCCAGATTCCACTGCAGCTCCAGATTACCCCGACCACTTATGAAGATGGGTTGGATATACAAACTGTATTCGACTTCCTACACGAACGTAATAGAACATGGGATAGCCTCCATATTAAACTCCTAGACATCAATTCTCAGGATATTCAATGCGACCCACAGGCGTTTTCTAAATTACGTGTGCTACGCTTGCATAATGTCAGTACAATTTCGATCACACAAGATATTTTCTGGCGAGAAAGCGTGAAGCCCGAACCGGAAGTAGTTGAACTACGTGGTTTTAGCCCACATGGGCTCAACATCGATTGGAAGAACGTGAAGGATTTCGTTGCAGAAAGCCTGCCGATCCCCAGATTTCTGGAGGTCCTCCAAAAAGCTCCAAAATTAAGGCGATGCTATCTTTCCACCAAAAGTAGGTCACATGAATTGGAACCCTCTCCAGCTGTGGCCAGCATCTATGCTCACAACAAGCTACAAGAACTATCTATCGAAGGATTCGACGACAAAAAAATGAGCGATTTGCTAGACAATGCTTGTTTTCCATCATTAAGCCATTTATCCTTCGATCACATGCATTACAGGCTGCCAACCAATGTTATATTATCATTTATCCGTCGCTCCTCATGCCTGCTAAAGCAGTTAACGCTCCTGGATGCAGATCTGGGTAATTCTATTATTCCATTATTACGAGAATTACCTTCGCTTCGCCACCTTCACCTTTCGCCTCGTTATGGCTACAATTTTTCTCCAAAGGAACTCTTCAAAGTTTTAGCTAGTTCTTCCATCCCAGATGTTATCAATAAGTACCTCAAACAAAATGGCGTTATTTCTTCCTGAACTCGAAGTCTTTCAATATACTCACAACCAGTATCAAGGAGACTCATTTCCCTGGGACCTTGTTTCAAGGCTTCTAGGCCCACTTGATGACCTCCATCATCCTCTCAGGCGGCCGTTGAATACCGTTATTATATTTATCCACGGACAGCTCCAAAACGGGCCCCTGGGTTCTTTACCGTACCTTGACGAGGATTCCATTGCCGGAGTCACCTCTGTCCTAAAGGCTGGATATATGTTGTATATTACAGACCCGGACAGAGCGGTGGATATTCTACAGGCGTCTGTTGAATACCGCCGCATGGTAGAGGAAGTGGGACTTGATGTACTATCATCCAATATACCATTTCTGAACCGACGGTGGCGGTGGGGATGGCACACTTGTCAGACATGACATCATGGACGGAAGCAGGGAGCGATGCAGACTCCTTCCCAGTCAGCGGCGGGCTTTTAAATATTACATAATCGCTCCCAAGTTGAACTTCGAACAGAGCTAACGCCCACCGCCGACTGGCACAACTCGTCTTTGACGTTATTTGGCAGGGCCCTCGTCACGGGAACTTTTGCCTTATAATTATCTAAAATTGACAACTGCAGAGCAGCCCATGCATCCAGCGCTTGTCAGTAGCAAGGTTCATAGATCTTGTAGATTAATCCACTGCTGTCAATTCTATCCAATGTCCTGCAAAACTGACATCGAAAATGTCCTTGAAGCTCTGGCTACTAACCGTTTATCAATCCTACATTTCCTCACAAAAGTTCTTGAGCAGTCTCCTCAAGATCGAGAAGTAAAGCTGCGACCGACGAGAATCACAGTCCCGCTTAGGGGCGTCACAGCATGATGCTGCGTAAGCAACGAACCGGCCACGCAGCCGACGACCTCTCCCTCATACCTCATGGTGGGCTTGACTCTGCTGGTTTGTCGAGCCCTGCAGAGCATCAAACGAACCACTGGCATGCCCAGGAGCTGAAACCCAACCGATAAACCAGCCCACGAGCCACCTCAAGTCCGAAGAACACCCGAGAATGATGAATCGCATCGGGGATGCATCTCCAGCATCATGTCGACTGCCCCTCCATGGAATGGACGTGTCAAGAGGCCCAACACTTGGAGAAAAAGGTGCCAGCAACGCCTGCTGCTCATATCTCCTCTTCAAGAGTTATGGAGGACTCACCAGGAGCTTGGAGCATGAGTGACTGCATTGGGTGGGTGTGATTTCATCTCGGTAAGAACTGGCAGAGCTGATCCGAAAGTAGGCAAGGAGCTTTGGTGGGTGACGACTGTGGGCATTATTTGGGAGGTGAAGGAGTAGACGTCAAAATGGGATGAGATAGACAAGGAGGATTGGTTGGATGTTGGGTGATTTATAGAGGAGACCTCATTGCAAGTATTTATGTTTCTAGAATGCATTTCATTGTTGATAACCCTTACACCTGCAAGTTCCGAGCTCGTTATGTTACATGTTGGGTAGGTAAGCTTCTATGAGCCGATGGATCGCCTAAGAAAATGAACCAGGGCTCGAGTCGAGCACGCCATCATACACTTGTCACAGATCCCGGCCGTTTTTCAGGTCTGCAAGTCATGACTGTCAAGTTTCCCTGGTTCTTTGGCCCACGATCAATCTACGAAGTTCTAGCGATGGCCTCCACCAACAGTCCAAAGGGCAAGATCATCTTATTGGCTTTGATTATGCCTGATAACTCACAGTCCCAAGGCTGATAAGCCACAGTCCTTCACATCAACAACAGTCCTGCAGCTATTCACACAGGCACACCACGGGTAAGCAAGGTTCGCTCCCCATCCCATGCAATTTGTTGATTCTAAACAACTTTCTCAAGCTTTCCCCTCACCTCTCTCCACGTCGCGTGCACCCAGCAACCCAAATTACGTCTGCCTCGAATGCACCCAGCAACTCAACCTCTGTCAACTTCGAATGCACTCTGCCACTAAAATTATATTCAGAAAATGCAGTAATGCCAAAGCGTCATTCTTGAAGACTTTTGATGCATCGCAAATGGAATTGCGATGCGTCTTGCAGCATGGTGACATGCAGGCAGATTTAGTAAGTTAAGACGGCTCTTTGTGTTGCTTCACTGTATTTATGACCCTTTCATGTACATAGGTATTTTACAAATTCCTTGATTCCTCCTCGAGTATGGCCCACCACGGATGGGGGCTCGATTATGTATGTCGACCCTTTCTTACCACAACAATTGAGTGCAGCTGACATCGAAAACAGACTTAAAAACCCTTCCTCCTCCTTCCCAATGCCACCACAACCACCACAACTTGTACTACCATCACAATGTCCCAGCCCATCAACGTTCGTGCAGCCGACCTCCCTGGGCTGACATCAGTACTCGTCAAAGCTGCGGCTTCTCGCACGTTCCAAGATGATATTGTAGCCAACCTGGAGGAAGAACAGGCTACTCTTCCCAGCAAGTCCACCCTTTTCGATGAGAATGAGGACAATGACAGCGACAAAGAGGAAGATGACAATGACGATGATGATGATCTTTCCAAGGGTGGGCCTATGGATATTGATGACAATCACACCGGCGGGATGCCATCAGAGTGGAAATCCTCCATGAAGGAAGCTTCGAAAGGTGTCACAGACAAAACTCACAATGAGTACTTGAGGTGAGTAAATTGGTTTGATCTCATGGTTAATATGCTCACAAACCCATGCATAGACTCGCGTCCGCCTGCGCCGAATTTCTGATGGCAAACAACCTGATTTCTGACCCAGACGAGTTCCTCTCGTCTACGCCTTTGCCAGACTCCGACCAGATGATTGTAGCATGGATAATGGATTCGTAAGTTCCCTTCCTTCATCCTCTTCTTTTCTCTCATGTATCATATTATTTCCATACCAGTTGCGACATGATGGGTCTCGACGGCAAGCCAGTAACCCGTCTTCGGGCATCATATGGGCATGCCCAAAAGATGCGTGCCAGCATGACGCACTATTTTGGGCGTGTTCTGGGTCTTGGCTCCCAGGCATGGAGACAAAACACAAAGCAGGGCAGGACCCGTACGAAAGGCAATCCATCAATATCTGAAAAGGTGGCTACATATATGCTAAGCCTTCGACGCCGTAAAGTAAGTTTGGATCATTTATCTTATTCATTGAATTCATATTGACTTTAGCCTTTATTTAGGTTCAGGCTGGTGAAACCGCCACGAGCGCACGAGCTATCACCCCGGTCAGTATATTTAGAGACAAGTGTGTTTGCATAAAGCTGATCAACATGTTCAGGCAATTTTGGAGGAACTTTATCACTTCAATAACGATCCTGAAGGCTGGCACCGGTCTCTCGGCACCTTGGAAGGTGCTCCTTCTCCAAGTTTCCATTCCTGGGCCGGCCCTCGCCATCGACTCGAGCTGCAAGCAATTTACACGCTTGCCTTTGTGTGTCTACTGCGTGTAGACGAGGTCCTGAAAATAAGATGGGAACACATCGACATCCAACTTCAGAACAAGAAGATGGTGTTGACTCTCCCATTCCGCAAGACTCACCAGTTCGGGGGTCAGTAATCCTTTATCCACTCTTTAAGCTTGCTAACTTTACATGTGAACAGAGATCAAACCCTTTCCAATACCTATGCTGTCAGAACACGAGGCCCACCTTTGCCCAGTACGTGCGATGGCAGCGTGGATCGACGCTTCTGAAATTACGTCCGGGTATATATTTCGACGAAGGGCTGCTGGCGATCGCGTGCAGGATAAAGATGCGGCTATGGTGAGTTGATCTTCTTGCGCCTGATAAAGTACCCTATTACTCATGCAGTCAATTGATCATCTAGACATCTGAACAATTTCTTGAATCGTTCAGAAACAACCTTGTCGACATTCAGGTTGAACCCTCACCTTATGGCACCCACTCGTTCCGGCGAGGCGGCTGTCAGTACTTTGCGTCAATGCGTCGATGGAAACTTCGCCGGATATGTGAGTGGGGGGGCTGGAGCACTGAATTTTCAAGTATGACTATTGTCAAGTATCTCATTTCATGGAATGATGAGCCTGAGGAGAGTAGGGACAATTTTCTGGACCCTGACCCAAAACCTAGCATACTATGTCATGTGTGTAAGAGATCTTGCCATTGCGCCTATTAGGTAGATGGTTCTCTTTTGTATTATCTTCGAATTACATCATTTTAAGCTAATATATGAGATATGATCCAATTTTGAACAATAGTAATGACAGTAAGCAATGTATGAGGGATGAATTAAAGCTAAGTAAAGTAAGAGATGTAGAGAGATGTAGACTACAAGATTTAAGCATTGTGAACAGAACCTTGCTGTTGGAGACTAATATAGCGCTTTGCAATGTCATGATCCTTCTTGAGGACATACTCCTTCCCGTTCTTTTTATATCCGAACACCTCATTGAAGTTGTCAGTGTAGGTTGATTTCGCTATACCAGCTAAACGAGCGTCGGCCTGTCGACGATCCTCCTTCATTGTCTTGACAATGTTGGTGTATGAGAGTCTCTTGCCCGAGGACTCTGAGAACCTCCTCCAAAAGGCCTCCTCTGTGGGATACTCCCTCCAATGCGTTATAACAAGCTAAAAAAAGGATGTAATAGATTGAGTTAGAGACCATTGACTTAAGAATAAAGCAAGCTTACCTCCCATTCCGCCCAACTGCCTTTGATCAGGCTCCATTGCCCTGGCATCCACAAAGGGCCTGATAGCCGCTGTGTGTATACCTGCTTCCAATAGATGATCGGGATGGGGACACCTTTGATGACGAGTGCCGACTCTCCGCCCCAATGCACTGAGGTGTCATCCCACATCCGGTTCAATCTGGGAAGGTCCTCCACAAAAGACAGAGCAGGTGGTGGACTGACATCACGCTCTGTAAACTCAACGGTCTTCCCGTGAGCAATGGTGATGGTTCTGGTGGGAGCAGGGGCCGTTGAGGTGGTTGTTGAAGGTGTACCCACCGCAAGGACGGCTTCAGTTGCAACCGGAGTCACAGCCGGCATGGGAGGTGGACTCGAGCCACATGGGGGTGATGGATGGGAGATAGGAATTGAGTTGGTGGGGGTGGACTGAGGGATGGGGATTGTGTTGGTAGTAGTTGGGGACTGAGCGGGGTTGGTGAGGCTGGACCAGAGCACCAGAAGCTGCGCTAGCTGAGCACTGTGCTCCGGATGCTCCTGGACTGGGTTGGGCAGGCTGGATACGTTCTCAGGATGCTCGAACACCTATCGCAGGATTGATCTGTCAGTTGACGAACAATGGCACATAACACAGATACATACCATCGGTTTGGGGGTCCTGGACCTCCTCTGGTGGGTTTCTTGAGCGCGTGCCTCTCGGGGCACGTAAGGGTGAGCAGTGGTGATGGCTCGAGCCTAAGTTGGTTATCAGGAAATGAACGTTAATCAATGTTATGTAAATGTCACGTACCCATTCAAGCCTGGCTTTGTGCTCCGCAGCAGTTGGAGGCTTGGCCGGGGTTGGAAGCGCGTAGGGTAGGTGCGGGACAGGTGCCCCTGGACGGGTGGTGAAGACCTCGTTTGCCCTGCGAGTCGACTCCTTCTCCGTCTTTGCTCTCCCAGGCTTGCCTGACTTTGTTTTGGGGCCTCGATGCATCGGACGAGATGCCACATTCATGCTAGAAATTAATCAAAATGAAAAGACGTCAGTGAGAGCAATCGAAAGTTTATTGACACGACAAGAAACTTACACTTGTGCCCATTTGTCCCTGTCATTGCTAAAGTTCCTGAGCCGGCCATCCAGAGCGATCTTGTTGCCAGAGTGCGGGAGGCCAAAGCTCCTGCAGAGCTCCTTCAACCTGTCCTTGGACAGGTCAGTGTTTCTGCAAGAGAAAACAAGAGCCGAAGATCAGTAACAAGAACAGGAAGGAGAAAAAATGTCACTCACACAACAATGTACTGTTCGGGCTCTCCTCCCTTTCCACTCGGGAAAGGAAGCCTGGGTTGACTGCCTCCAGGGCTGCACTCAGTGCTCATCTTGGGCTTTGAGGTTGGGCGACGTCGAGAGGCGAGGAACAAGAGGGCAAACGCGATGACGAAAGCACCTGCCAGCGTGGTGAAACCGACCAGGACGCGATCGGGGTCGATAGGGGGCTCATTTCCCCAAAAGGGAAAGCCCAACAGACGCCCGTTCGCATCGAGGAGGCTCAGGGGGACGGTTAGGGGGACGGAGCTGGAGATGAGACAACGTTAGCGCTGGAAAACGAGGCGGAAGGGCAACGGGAGGCGACGGCTTGAGAGCCAAACAAATAGCGGCTGTGACCGGCACAGGGACCGTTGATGGTAAGCGGTCGCTTAGCAGTCCAGGTCGGCTCACACCCATTTGAGCCAGCACGTGATCCATCGGACTGCGCGGATCCCGAGAGAATGGTGGTGCACAATCCTCGGTAACGTGCGACACCGAGTCACATGCACGTCACACTGTGACAGCGACAATTCGTTGAGACATAGCGTTTGCACCTTCCACACCCTAGATATTGCAGGGTTTGAGAGCTATATACAAGAGTACAATGTGAATAAATAAGCCTATAATAATTTTATTCTGCGAATTGTAATTTAAGGCATAAAAATGCGAGATTACTCATTTTTCCCTGCCAAAAGTGAAGCTCTGGAATCATTTGAATAGAACTCAACGACGGCAACACCTACAGGCATGATTTATAGACCGATTTTAATCGCATTTTGAATCGCAACAAAGTTACGGTCCCAGAATTTTTATTAGTGGTCCTGATCAACAGTTACACCCCCAAAATAGGTTGTTTTACATGCTTAGGAAGTGAAATTAAAGGTTTGGGCTTCGTAACTTTGTAGCTATGAAGGCCGCCACAAATTTGTCTCTGCAAACCAAGTCTCCATTCACTTTAGTTGGAGAGTTCTATTCTGTGCGAGACTCAGCAGATTAAATAGGCGATGCACAGCCACTGATCTGCAGCCAGATTTGGGCGCTGCGGCTTGAGGTGCACGCATGGAGGGGCCATGCTGGCCCAGCATGGCAGAAATCTTTCAGAGACATTGTTGCAAGACCATACAGTGCATTTCAACTCTTTGCATCCACCATAACTGACATTGTCTTGAAGATTGGCCCTATTCTGCTGTATTTTCGCATTTTTAGCACTATCAAGCATATCTCAAGCCTATCCTACAATTTTGTAAGGCTCAAATCATCTCTAGACCAACCTGTAAACTCATATGGCATAATAGCAAGCTTTAAAGCTCCTTTTTTATCCATTTTAGGTGTAAATCTACCAAATAAAAGGTATTATTTTCTCAGGCAACACTCTAAAATCTATATTCAAATATTCTGGCAGGGGATTTTACTTTGCTACCATGCCTCCTTCAAAGAGGAAGCAACAATTAGCAGCCTTGGAAGCAAACCGAGCTGAAAAGCAGGATGCATTGAGCTCAGAGACTTCTGTGAATGAACTCTGGAGTAGTCTGCAGTCTGCAAAAAAGCACATCACTGAGCTTGAGGCACAACTTGCTCTCAAGAATGAGGAATGCAGTAAATTGCAATCTAGCCTTAACAAATGCCAGGAGAAGCTGGCTAAATCTCAGGAGAAGTCCACCAACTTGGAGGAGAAGCAGAAGAACACCTACCATGAGCTTCGTATGCAGCGGCAAACCACAAAGCGTGGGCAAAAGAAACTAGCACAGTTGGAAGCACAGGTGGAGATTCTCAAGAGTGCTGAGAAGGAGGCAACCTTGCATCATCGACATGGTTCAAGGCAGTCAGCACAAGCACTTGATGTGCTCAAGAAGGAGAATGAAGGCCTCCAGAGTGAGCTCTCCAAATCTATGACATGCTGGACTGCCCAACTGGACAAAGCTTATTCAAAGCTCAGTGCATCTGCAGATGAAATCAAAGTCCTTTGTCGACATGCCTGCAAGTTACTGAAGAAGGATATTTGGAACAAAGAAGCAAGCAAGCAGGCAGTAGCCTCTACAATGGCAAAGATTATGCAGCTGTGATCAGTTCACCATCTCAAGACCAAGGGTGTCTTCACTGAAGAGACTCAAAATGTTGTTCGCCTGTTGGTGAAGGCTGGCTGCTCTTGAAATTACATCAGTGAAGTCATCACCACTGTTCTGAAATCTGCTGGCATCACAGCTGTTGGCACAATCAGCCGTCCTTCTGTCACATGCATTCTGCGGGAGGGTTACTATGCTGCTCAGGTTCAGCTTGGATATGAGATGAAGAACACTCAGACTATGACTTTCAGTGCTGATGGGACCAGTCACCGGAGTGTCAACTACAATTCTCAACATTCCCATCTTCTTGTTGAGGATTATTCTTTGCCAGACAGCAATACAAAGCAACGGGTGACCCGGACCTTTGGTATCAAATCATCTCAGGATGGATCTAGTGAGGAGGCCATTGCTGACTGGGAGGAAAGTCTGAAGAAGATTGCTGAGATCTATAATAACAGTCCCTTTGGGAAATGATCTGGCAGTCTCCTCAGATATGTTGACCTCCTGATCAAACTTACAGGAATGAACACTGATCATTGCGCAAAGGAGAAAAAGGATGCTCGGATGCTAGAGGACCTCAAGGCCTGGGCTGTTGATCAGAATCTTGGAGAGGACCAAATGCTGGAGATGTCACCAGAAGAGGTTTCTGACTACTTCAGAAAAGCTGAACAGAAGATGATCAAGAAGGCTGGTGGTCAGCGCAAGTGGGAAAGTCTATCAGAGAGCAAAAGGGCAGAAAGGAAAGCAAACATGATTGAAGAAGCAGTTGCTGAGCTTGGACGAGAGGCATTTGAACAGCTTTCCAATGAGGAGCAGTGCTTTCTATGGCTCTTTATATGGGCTGGGTGTGGCTGTCACAAGGACTTGAACACAGTGCATGGTGGATATCTTGCCATGCTCAAGTGGTGGGATGAGAATGAAAGTGAGGAAGTACAGCACCCTGTTCTTCTTGCAAACCGTTGATAAGTTTAGGTAGTTTGTAGGTATGAAAAACAATATAAATCGCTTTTATTAAACCCAACAAATATCCCTTGACTTGTGTAAGTTCTGGGGAGTGTAAGTATCAATGTCTTTTAATTAAGTTCGCTTTTATGGGGTTTCACAATGGATTGTAGGGGTTCTTTGGATAATGGATCACTTTAATTGACTTCTGGCTTGGAAACTTTCTCTAAACTTGACTGATCTCTTCTTGAGATAAACTAGGCTCTGGCTATGCTTTTGAACTAAAAGACTTGTACTTTTGTAGCTGAGTGACGCTCTGTCTACTCCCAACTACTCAACTAGGTCCTGACTTGAATAATAAGCCTTTGCTTAATCTATCTCTATCTGAGCTCAATTCTTAGTTTGTCTGAAGCTTCTTCGCTTTTATATCAATAAATTGTCTTTCTATTATCTAGTTTAGAAGCCAGACGCTCGATTGTATTGCTACGACTCGAGGGGTACTGTCTGCTTGCTTTTCTACTAATTCTACTGGGTTTTTATACTATTTTACTGAGCATCTTACTAAGCGAATTTTATAAGTGCTGTGTAATTAATTATCTCGTCATTGGTCCGCTTCGGAGTGAGGGGAATTATGCCATTGGTTGGGCATATTCATCAAGCACCGAATATTTATCTCATTGCCATTTAAGGCATTTTATCGGAGTAATATTCCTGCTGTTGCGATCTTGCAACGGCCGGTACATTATAGCATCTTTAATAATTTATCTACCTCACTGAGGATTTGTCTACGTCCTCAGGGGCTTGCTAATGTGTCTAGGGTAGGTGTATATTTATTAGTTCTATGAGGGAACGGGAGGGGATGAGCGTCCTTGTGTCATGGCTTCATATTACCAAAAATAGCACCCGCTCCAATGTCGATCATCGTGGATTATTCCTTTTCCGGTTACATTCCTCCGGATGATAAAAATAGATTACACTGGCTTTGGGGTAATTGACTTGTTTGGTCTGTCGCTCTGCATGTCTATATCGGGTCAAAGGTCGCTCCCATTGTCTGTGCGTGTCTCCGCGCTCCCTTGGTAGTGATTTTAAATAAACTCAAGGCCCCTACTAGTGTGTAAGGACTGTAGTAACTCGCTTCTGTATCTTATAATAAATGATTGATGATTACTAGGTTATCATAATCATTATATCTTTTGATATTAAGCTTTTAATGTTTTAATGTGGTTTTCTTGAGTATATTCGGGATGTTTAAGCTCGGGAAGCCTATCAACAACCTATATTAATTTATAGAGATGGTCGAAAATAATGGGGATGGCCCGTTTTCACACATAGCCATGTAATGGTCTCATCACCATGACAATGACCCAGTTGTCCAGGAGCGAGAAGCCGCTCTTGCCAAGGGTGATACTCCAACACCAGCTCAGGAGCGTGCATTCAGCAAATCAACTCGTGGTGCCATCAAGACTGCTGAACTTGCTGGTGCAATTTTCAATCACAAAAATGACAAGATTGGCCATCATGATATCTTCCGTTTCTGGTGGTGGCAACATGTTGGAGTTCCTTTTACATTTCCTGATGTCTCAAACAATCAATTCCAGTCATTCTGTGATGCAGCAGCAGCACTTATTCTTCACTTGGATGATTTTCTGGCCTTTCTTGAAAGTCTCCATGCCAACAAGTACAAACCAACACTAAATCACATGAAGACTAATCTCAAGAATGTCCTAGAGTGCAGTAAAACTAGCAGTGAGCTTGCTGTTCTGGCAATTACTGCTGAAGCCATTTCATATCCATATATGAAAGCAATACGTGCTTCCAGTGACAAGAACCAGAATATGCTTGATCTTGGTCCTCTTCATAGCAAAGTCTATGACCACATCCAGAAAATTATTGTTGATCCTGACATCTTGATTGGCACAGATGCAGATTACAGGGCTGCTACTCTCAACAGTGAGGAATGGGAAAACTCTGCTGTTGTAGCCAAAATCCTGGACATTGCACCAGAACTTCCTCCCTTCCATGAGCTTTTGGTTGCCTTCCTCAATGGAGCTTTGGAGACCTGGGAGCGATTTACTTCTGAATTTGCACCTAGAGGTCTGATTGATGAAGCAACAATGGAGGAGAGGGAACTTGCCTGGATGCCAGCAACCAATGATGAAAATGAAGGTGCCTTGGGCTCATTCTGCCACCTGATGTGATATCAACCCCAGCTCACACTTTTGAGTCATAATGCATTATCAATGTTCTTCAAGAACAACACATGGGCATTTATGGCAGCAAAATTCACAAAGGATGAAGACTACCAATATTTACGAGCACTTGCTCAGCAGGCCAATGGTGAGGAGAAAAAGCATTGTGAAGAACTTGTTGCACACCATGACAAGTGCCTGGAAACAGGTTCGAGCTGAGAATGCTAGGATATCAGCTGAGAGAATTTCAGGGGTGAAGATCCTGCTTGATAAAAGTGTTGCAACACTTAAAGGTCAAGCCCTGAAGGATCAAATGAAGGTTTTCCAGGCTGCTCATGCCCCAAACCTTCAACAGAAGCAAATGCCACATCTGGCTGATGACATGTGCAAAGCACTCTCAGATGCTGTTGATATGTACTTGGCAGGTACATGGAAGCTTACAACAGATGAGGAAAGTGATGGGGACACTACTGATTTGGAAGAAGAAGAGGAGGACAATGAGGAGGATTGGGTAGAGGAGCCATGGTAGTAATCTATATCACATATGTCACTAGACCAGATTTCCCTATTAAATTGAGACAGTTACAGTAATTTAACCACTGAGAACAGGTTATACATTCAATCTTTTGAATATTCTACAAAAAAAATGGATGAAAACCATTGAGAACTCGAGGAATGGCAATGTATCAAGAATAGTGACAGAGTGTGAGCCATAATGTCATGTGACAGTCCTGTGACCATGCCCAGGATTGTGCAACCCCACTGGATATCGCTGACGTTGATGGCGATGAGTCAGCCTGAGGCCTCCTTTCTTAAATATAACCCACCCCTTCAATGAGAGCCTTCACCTTAGGCACGGGAAGTCTTTGATCATTCAACCTTTTCTCCGCTCGAGCCGTGCATGCGCTTAGTTAAGTACACTACAAAACTTGTTTTTATTATGGTAGATTTTCAGAAATTACTGATTGCAACCAGTACAAGCAGTTCATGGAATACATCCTATGAAAACCTCCGTTCCATCCTCACTACGATTATTGATCAGTTCTTCTCTCTGTTAGTCAATGGTGGTGGTATATACAGTGGCGTGCAAAAAGAATGAGCGAGGTATATAATGTAAATTATTCCGAAACTCCTTGGTAGTTTTCTGAGTGGTAAAATACATCTTGTTGATCTCATGAAGCGCCACATCCTCAAGAAGTTTCAGAGCTATTTGTTTAAAATTGGTCTAGATATGTAGGAAAAACTCAAAAACCCAAAATTGAGGTCCTGGAAAGAGCAGTCCAATTACCACAAAAGCGCTTGAGGGAGCCAATATGCATGATACAAGCACATTGAATCTTGATCGATAAAAATGTCCAGAGTGGTTCAGAAGATAGAATAATTTTAAAATGTCTACTTTGACCAATTTTGGCCCATTTCCCTACTAGGATCAGTAAAAGTAAGCACTTTTACGGCATCATATCCCCAGAACGACTGGATATTTTTTTATAAATTCAATTGTATTGTGACTATCTTATATATGAGTAACTACTGATGAGTTTACACACTGACTGCACATGTTGAGTCAATAGTTCTAATGAATTTTAAATCTTACTTTAACCCCCTTGCACAAATTCCTTGTTTTCAAGCTGATTCTATTCGATTCACTGAGATTCTTCTCATGAGAGTACCACTCGATATAGCCTCCAGACTATGCTTTACATATTAAAAAATATCTAAAACTTACCAAGAAAATCAGGTATCAATGTCCAAAACATACACTCATTCTTTTTGCATGCCACTGTATTATTTTTCCTGGTGTTAATTTTCAAATGGCTTAGCAGGGCATGGCAGTTTGTCATGGCATCTCTGCCACCTCTATGGCAAGGGCTGATCTTCTGTGGAGGATGGTGTTTGAAATGCCCATACAAACCCATATACATCCCTTGAAGATGCTCATGCTGTATGTGATGCTTATTGCCAGATGACATGTGGATTGTTGATCACCTGATCAGGATCCCATCTTTCTGTCCACCCTTCAAGGACATTATCCCCTGGGCATTCTCTTGCTTTGCCACCTGACGCATACACCAGTGAATGTAAAAGACATTGTCTCTAATATTCAGGTACTTTAACTTTTACTTGTTTTAGTGGGCCACCACTTTGCGTGGCAGGACGATGCTTTTCCTGCTTTATGAAAGCAGTGGTAGAGCATTGGGAGAATGCTATATAGTTACTCTGTATTAATTATACTATAGTAAGATGTTGATTCCAATAAAACAATACACACTTAGAGAAAAATCAGAAAATGGAGATAGTGGTGGGAGGGGCAGTGACATCAGATCCTACAACCACACCATGTACAACCATATTGTGATGAATGGGGTTGGCATTAGTAAGTCCATTATCATAGATGCACAATACCCTGTCTTATTGAGTGATTTATTGTACTTGAACTTCTGATATCAATTGTTGCTTATCCAGGTCTGTAAAACATTTATAATACAAAGATGCAATCCACAATATATCTGTGCAAATGATTACAATAGAAACCCACATCAGAGAGTTCAAGAATTAGTGTTTGAGGGTTAGCTTAGTTAACTAGAAATTAACCAAGACCTAACCTGGCCCTAACTGCAAATAAGAGGTCTTTATTGTCCCCCTGTAATTCCTGTAGGATTGGGGCCCATTCCTGTAGGATTCCTGTAGGACTGGGCATATAGTGCACCATATTAAGATGGCTGAGGCCCAGAGTCCTATAGGATTGGACTAGGATTGGGCCAAATTGGTCCAATCCTGAGGACTGGTCCTGCTAGTCCTACAGGACTACCATAGTTTAGGCTATTTAGATGTGTTTGGAGTAATCTAAGGCTATTTATAGTATCAATAGGCTAAATATAGACAATATCAATGATATTCTGTATTATGTAAGCTGAAAACATGTGGAAAATGAGTGTAAAAGCAAAAATTCCTGGTAGTCCTATAGGATTGGGATGTTTTTAGCCCATTTAGATGTGTTTTAATTATTTCTAAAGCTATTTAGGCTATTACTAAGTTCAGTGTCAACATTCATTGGCAAAATTTGTGATAACACTCACCAAAAGAAGGTGACATGAGGACATACTGTATGACAAGGATTTGGGGAAGGCTGAATATTGGCGAGGGCAAGATAGAGGATGGAATGAACAAGTCAATGATGCCAACACCACCCAAAGTGCCAGCAAAGCACAAGGCCCATGATTGCATCCACACATGATGGTAGGATGCCTACCATTATATCAATCATTGCCTTCAGGATTATCTCTGCCAGACATATTGCAATCCTGCTCCAGCAAACAATGTGGCCCCAAACTTGGTGATTGTAGAATATGATTCAAATGGACAACCTTATGGTCACTGGGCCTTCAATACTCAAGTCTGTGAACAACTCAATGCATGGCTTGGAGGCTATCAGTCTATTGCCAAACAGATGACTCCTGGAAACTTCAACTGGTTTATTCATGTTATACTGTTCTATCATACTAAATACACCATCAAGAAGCAGCAGAAGAAGTAGTCAAACCAGGAGACAGAAGATGGTGATATTGGACTTGATGAAGAGACAGAAACAGAGGAAGAAGAAGGACCTGATGAAGAGTAGTCATAGAAACAGGTGAATAGTAATAAAAGAAGTGTATATTAGTGTAAAAATATGTCATAACAAGTATAGTTCTCTTCATATATGATAATCTAGGGTCATTCCTGCAGGATTCCTATAGGACTGCCCTTGGGAGTCTGTTTCTGATATGGTTTGGGCCTAATCCTACAGGAATCCTATAGGATTCCTGTAGGACTGCTCTCAGAATTCTGTTTTGGCCCCAATCCTATAGGAATCCTATAGGACTCAGGCCAGTCCTATAGGAATGGTAGGGGGACTGAAAAGTACTGGCAAATAACTGGACCATGGTTAGTAGTTAGCCTAGTTTGAACTTCAACTAACAGGTCTTTTTGCAGTCATGAGACTGGTAAGTGACTGATTAAGACCAGTTAATGTGCAGCCCTAATTCTACCCATCAAAACAACCCCAATATCATATTTTTAGGCCAAAAACTCATCAAGTTATGCTAAAAACTGTAAAATATCAGCCAAAAGAGTAGATTACCAGTTAAAAATTCATAACTCAGCCATTTTTTAACCAAATTTAATGTTATTGAGGTCATTTTGAAGCTTACAAAAACTACAACAAGTTATCCTGAGTGACAAAGATGCAATTGCCAATGGTTATAGCTGGTTATGACCAGTTTTTAATATTTCAGTCTTAACCTGTTAGTAACTGTGGTTAACAGTTTTTTTGCAGTTATTTTCAGTTATTTTGGGTCTGGGAAGAAAGCCTAACCAGTCTTGGTCTCAGTTAGCAACCCTGGGACCCCAAAAACCAGACCTAACTAGACCTTCAAACACTACTGGGAATTGCATCAGGGAGCTTGAGTCATCAAAGATCTTGAGAAATAAACAGCAGTGATTCACTAAGAGAATTTGACTTTGCAGTTCAAAAATTTTGCACTTAATAACCACATAATGGAGTTAGGGGACTTCACCAGAGTGCTTGAGAACCACATCAATTTCTTTGATAACCACATATCAGTAGGTTGTTAAAAGCAAGTAACCTTCTAGTTTATTACATTGAGACACACCTATGGAATGAGGTTACCAGAAGCAAGTTTTGTCTTTCATATAACCTGAATATCAAGATTGATGAAAGAATTTCCTCATATTGTGGGTGACCTTTCCAAAATAGGCAGTGTATGGAATGGGATGGAAGTATTCCCTGCACCTCCCAGATGCTCATACTATATTTACATGACCTACTGTACCAAAATGTTCAATTCATCAGTCACAGGTCACAGGCCTCCCTGACATGTCGAAATATGATGTCTGTCCTTGGTCACAGGCTGAGTTGATGAACTCATCCAGCAGTTCTTGAAATTCATCAAAAATCCCTCAAAAATTGACATTTTTTTCACTCCAGAGTGTTTCTAGCAGCAGAAGTAGAGTTTATGGATCATATACACACACTATCTATAATAAAAATAGAGGAAATTGCTTAAACAAAGAAAAAACTTCATATTTCTTCATCAGAGTCCACATCGTCATGGCAAAAGAAGTTCTTCTGTGAATACCACTTATTTGGAACACATTTCTGCTTGCTTCTGAGTCCTTGAGCCTGCCTGTCTCTGCTTTTGACATTTGTTGAGACTGATGTGTCATCCAGGAATGGTAGCCATTTTGTCACAGGAGGTGCAGAGGGACTCAAAAGCTTTGTTTCTGATAAAACTACATTGATTTTTGTCAGAATACAAAAAAGTAGACTATTTCCAATCTTGGCAGACTTTGCAGCTGTTTTTGGGTAGTCTGATGAAATTTCCTACTGCGACAAAATTCCCTACTGGTCACAGGTCATGGCTGGATCTGATGAAGCCACAATTTCATCAGCTGGGTCACAGGTCACTGGGCCTGTTGAATTGAATGTTTTGGTACAGTAGTTGATTTGTTTATGTAATCAGTTCCAAAACCCTGATTACTTAGCCATCAACTGCTATGCTTATATAATTGGGTTTTCAGACACGATTACTTAAGCAAGCTCAATGATGAGAACAATTAAGTAATCAGGTCAAAAAACTCAATTACTTAAGCAAACCACTTGATAAATATAATTAAGCAATTGAGTACAGTGCTGCTACCTTGCATGGGAGTAGCATTTCTGAGTTCAAGGATGTCTGTCCATTTAAATTCATTTGACAGGAAAGTGTTTATATGCCACTCAACACTAAGATAGATGTCACTTTAATCCAGCACCCTTATGTAAGTGTATTAGTAAGCACCAAGAGCGGCCAAATCCCAGGTCCAGAAATTTTTCGAAACTTTTTTCTTGACAAATTGACCAGAAAAGGTGTAAAAAGGTGCCAACCAGGTCAAAAATTTTTTCAACTTCCCAGCTTTTGCAAAGCAATGTGTGGTGGTCTGTACTGATTTTATACTACCTATGTTAGCCAATATAGCATGTAGCATGACTGAGAGCAATGATGGGGCCTGCTACAGCTCGCAAACCACTTGGCTATAGGACTTCTCTGGCCTGACTAGTAAGATCATGTGCATATTGATGTAAGCAGCCAAAATCCTGGTTGCTGAAATATCCAAAATCTTAGAATCTTGCAGAAATGACTTTCTGAGTGTTTTGTGACTCAAAATAGAAATATATTTTTGTGAGCCTTACTACTCAACAACGAGGAACTTTTTGGAATTTTAAAACCTGAGATCGAAAGGTATGCATCCTTCCTACATCTCTCAGGTCTCCAATTGCCAATTAATGATGTTGTAGAAGAGGAGAAAGCCTTGCAAGGGTGTCTGATTTTGCTTACATAAACAGGTGCTGGATTAAAGCAACATCTATCTTACCACTTGCAATTGAGGGCCAGTGCTGTGCATGGCAGTTCCGAGTCCTGATTTCCTTTGTTATTGTATCTTCTTACTTTTTTTTTGAGGCTAAAGTTAGATGAATGATATTTTATTCATGGGGTAATACAGGGAGTTTATGTGCCTTTAATATTTTTATTGTATTGCTGTCGAAGCTTAGACATGGGTGATTTGTTTTGATTTTTTTCCCTTGGCATTTCGAAGATTTTACATAAATATTCTGGCGAGAGTTCTAGTCACTCGTCTGTGATTATGTCTGGTCTGTCAGTATTTCTCGTCATGACTGCTAAGATAATTATAGGGCCTGCAGCTTCGTATTTGTGGTAGATGTGTCTACAATATTTTCTGGTGTGTTCACCTTCGATTACAGCTAACAAGCCATTGTCATGAGACGGGCTTGGGTATTTGGGCATGACATAAGTTGCTTCCAGTGGGCATGATGTGCCATGCTTTGTATACCTGATATTGATGGTGTCATTTGTTTTGGAAATAGTCACTGTCAAATCTTTGTTTTTGAATTCACTGCCGTTGACCATGATGATTGGACTGAAGCCGACAAGGCAGTCTTTCAATAGTATATGTGAAGGTCAGTCAATTGAAGCATGGGTGATGTCACTGGTGTGAGTTGTAATAGATGATGTACTTGGCCCAGGCTCAGGTGATGTGTGGAGAGGTGTTAGCGGGGTCGGGTTCCATCCAGGTGAAAAAGGCAATGCTGCTTGTAGCACACAATTTAAGGTGGACAATGTGGTCATTGGAGTTTGTGATGAAGGATCCCATGTGGGGGAGAGGGGTGCTGAATTACCATGCAGCGATGCGATGTCTAGCAGCAGACACATTGCAATATCATCTGTGTCTGTCAATGAGGACACTTTAGCCATTGATGCAGTTGACGCTGGACATTCTTGATCTTCCTCTCTGTCCAGGCAATGTAATGGCTTCACGACTTGTAATTTCAATTGGGATCTATTACAGTAGAGATGAATTTCCATTAGTTGATTCATATTATCGGGTATTTTCAGCAAGAGCTCAGTAATAAGTACTTACATCACTTCTAGGATGTCATCGTGCTTGAAGGTAACTTTTTTGAAAGGCACAGATGGGTCATAATTTGATATCTGGATCAGTAAGATAATGTTGGAAGCTTTTTTCCCTCTTGTCTCAACATTGATCACTATTCCCTTCTTGCCTTTCAATGTGTCATGTTTCTTTACGATCACGATCTTGATTCCATACCAGGGATTATGCACGGGGAGGGCTTTATCAAATGCAATTGGAGCAGAAGGTGTCTTTCTGGCATGACAAAATTTGTTGTCGACAATTGCAAGGCAGTTAAGATGAGCTTGGATGGTCTAAAGGTTTTGAATGAATGTGCTTGCATTAATGAATGACTCCTTACCTTGATAGCCTTAGTGTAGCTTTCGTTTATCTTGCCTTCCAGCATTTGATCGATGATGGTAGTGGTGAACCCTTCAATATCAGTAATCCAGCCTCTTAGGCCAATATGCAGACTACTTTTGATCTCAATGGTATCGCCGATTTCGAAGTGTTTCAGAATATAGGGCCATCGTATTGCATGTTCCCATTCATCAGGATCGATGACAAAAGTGTATTCTTTCATGATTTTGGTTATCTTTGCCTTGGCAGTATAAGTGTGGTGCACGATGTCGACGATATCTCCTTCAGTCAATATCCATTCACGAGGTCGGAGGATGGTTTCTACCATGAAGTCAGGATGCATGCTTTGTTGGAAGAAGAGTAACATAGGTATGGAATAGTGTCAATTGGTTCGCTTATAGCATGGTAATCGAAGGTTTTCTTCATGAGACCATATTTGAAAAATAAATGGCCATGTTTATAGGTGTTCCAATCTGGTCAAACAATGGGACTATTTGGCCAGACTGACATGAATTCCTTGTGATCATAAAGACATTGGGGTGGCACAATCCCTGTGGGCTTCCTCTTGTTACTTTTATATCTATCATTGCGATGGTACGAAATTCGAGGAATAAGGTGTACGTCGATGCCATATGAATGTACTTCGGCTATACGACCTGCATCTCCTTTGTAGAGTCCCTTTTGAATTTCGATCCAATCTCCAATGGAAAAGTTGTTTTTGGGTCGCTTTATTTTCAGGAGGTCCCAATATTCTGATGGTTGGACAAAATGTCATTGAATTCCTTGGTAAGATTTGTTGATGCCCCACGTTTGATGAAGGAGATCAATAAGAAGTTGGTTCATTGTACATTCGAGGTATATTGAACCTCGAATTGATCCAGAAGCAAAGGCAGATTGTAATTCATGTTCAGGCTTGGCAGTTTTCACTAGATAGTTGAGTATTCTTTCCTCGGAACCGATCTATGGGCATGTTTTGGTTTGAGCTATCAGGACTTTGTAGTAGAGAATTCCAGCTTACTTTGCAACCAACTCTCCAAAGAGGATGATTGCTGCTCAGTATCTCAAATCTATTGTCATTTTCTTCAAGTTCATCCTCTGAAGTGATGATTGACAGTGCTCAGTTTACTTGGCATTCTAGTCGAGCATTTTCATCTGCTCTTTCGAGAAGAAGCAGCCAATGTTCTTCATTGTCTTCTTGGTCACTTTCAAAGTTTTCGGGAAATGCAGACAAGGGGGTGCAGCAGTCTTCTTCTTCAAGTTTGTCATTGTTGATAAATTGCTCTAAGATTACAGGCAATATTGAATTGAACAAAGTATTCATGGCATACCATCTAAGTCATCCTCTAACTCTTCATCAGTCAGATCATCATCAACCTGTGCCTCAATGTCCAAGAATTGCCTTATGGAAGGGGCGACCTGGTGTTCAAAATAGGATGTGTTTGTTGATCATCTGGCATGCAACATACTCATTTCATGTTGTTAACACCTGTATTTTGGAGTGAGTCAGTAATTCAGTCATTTTGTTGTTCTTGGATGACATAGAACGCATGGTCAATGAATTGACCATTTGTCACTTAAGAGACAGCTTATTGTCTTCATAGAAGACATTCCTTTCATTCATTTACATGTGTGTAATACATCTATCTACATTTGTATGCCTTCTAAGGCCTATGGACATGACTTACCAGGTGTATAACACTTTTTTATACACGGTGATGGGAGAAGAAGTTGAAAAGAGGAAATGTGGGAATGTCATGATGCATGATGATATGGTGATGTGTTTTCAAACTGGATAGACTGGGTGATATGTTCTGACTGATTCCGATTTCAAAACCCCAGGGTATTCCTCTGTCATGGCATGATGTTCTCACGCCTTTTCTCTTTCTTCCATACTTCCACTCGACTCGTAGTTACACATAGGATCTCCATAGTAGAATACTGTAGAAAATATTCCTGGCTTAAGCATTCGATTTAGGATAGGTATACCATCCATTAAGGTGTAAATGATGCATGAATATGCATTCAGAAAGGCATTGCAACCTCGGTTATTTGAGGCCAGTGGATGGTCATGCATGTCGAACATTGTCACAATGTAAGTCTGTAAGTTCCAGGAAGATTACTCATGGACATAAAATGCTAATATTGCTTGCTTCACATAGCCATCCTTATCCATAAATCTGAGCCAGTCGATGTCACCTTTCAAATTTGCCAATGTATTTTCTTTAATGCAACATCGACCAGTAGTCATGCCATCATGGTACCATATGGAACCTTCAGAGTCCACAATTCTGGCAACAAAGTGACTTTGTCTGCTGTAGATGATTCCCGAGAGTGCGTATCGGAAGGTAGTCTGATCCACAGTGTGGTATAATTCATGGTTGATGATGTAGTTGGGTCAATAGAAGCTCAAGATTATCAAGTAAGGCATCTGTTGATATTGCAAAGTTATGCTGAGATTTACAGGCCCAGTTGAGCTTGGACATTGTGGGCAGACTGTATTGCTCCTTCATTGTCTTCTATCTAATTGCCATCCGAGCAAATGTGATAGCCGCAAGATGTTTTCAGAATTATCATGGAATCGACTGGTTGCAGTGAGTTCCATGTATTCACTAAAGTGTAGAAGTGGATTAGATTGATTATATCCACAGATATTGCAAGATAGCATAGATATACCGGAGGAGCATATCAGAATTAGAGCCTCAATGATGTTTGCAATGGCTGTAGGAGTCATTCCGGAAGGGAAGTGTTCAGGATTGGCAGTGTGAATACTTCTCTGACATAGTCTTGTGCTTCTTCTAGGGATAGATCATCTGAGAAGGTTCAATTAAATACTTCACATAAAGTAGTCATGTTCGGACTGATATCTGCTAAATGTCTTTGCCAGGTTGGTCTATCCTTCAACCATATGTTAAAAGAATAGTGAAGACTGAATCATATGTGCAACTGTGATGTTGAGCATTCCAAATCAATCCAATTGGAGTCACATATCATCCCCTGCTTTCTTGAATGTTCAGTCATTTGCAATTAGCATTTGTTTGATGGGATTGCAATTGTGAAGCATTCAAGAATCATTTATTATTATTCAACTTCATGTCAATACTAGGAGGGACGGTTGATATGCTAGGAATATCTGGTAGTTTTGATCTTGCTTGGGAATCCACACTTTGGCTTACAGTCTTTTCAGATATACCTAGTACATCATATTTACGCCATGTTGAATAGGCCTGCAGCATCGCATTTCTCAAAGGAGTGAGGATTCCAGGAGGCAGTAAACCTTCATAGTTTAACCTATTGATTTCATTGAGTATGTCTAATTCTCTGAATTCTTGTCAAAGATAGCCACTAATTCCTTTTGTAATTTTTCTCCAGTCAGGCTCTTCAAGTATAATAGTTCCTTCAGCATTTGCACTGCATGATAGACATGTATAATAGCCAAAGTGATCCTGGCACCTTGTAATATGGACAACATTGTAAGTCCTGGTTTTACCTTGTGAGGAATAATCTGTCATGGAAAAATTTGGAAGAACCTGGACCTGTTGTTGCTGCACTGTAATCGAAACTCCTGTCTTTAATTTACATATTGTACAATTTGATGTTCTCGTCAAGGGAATGACATTAGAAGGCAAGTTTGGTAAATTTACTTCATGAGGTGGATTTACTAATCAAACAAATAGCATATCTAACACTCGCTGTCCAAAAGGTCCTTTAGACTCATTCCAGCCTATCACAGTCACTTCTTGTCCTTTTGTAATGCATAGCTCTGTTGCGTCATTGTGATGTATTAGGATGGGCATTCCAATGCAGAGGGACAATTTAGTGGGTATATGTTTGCTGGTGGAAGGACTTTGTTTCCACAGAGCTTCTTGCAGGTTCTTAGACATTTTTTGCAGACAATGATAAGTTTAGGTAGTTTGTAGGTATGAAAAACAATATAAATCGCTTTTATTAAACCCAACAAATATCCCTTGACTTGTGTAAGTTCTGGGGGAGTGTAAGTATCAATGTCTTTTAATTAAATTCACTTTTATGGGGTTTACAATGAAGTGTAGGGGTTCTTTGGATAATGGATCACTTTAATTGACTTCTGGCTTGGAAACTTCTCTAAAACTTGAATAATCTCTTCTTGAGATAAAACTAGGCTCTGGCTATGCTTTTGAACTAAAAGACTTCATACTTTTGTAGCTGAGTGATGCTCTGTCTACTCCCAACTACTCAACTAGGTCCTGACTTGAATAATAAGCCTTTGCTTAATCTATCTCTATCTGAGCTCAATTCTAAGTTTGTCTGAAGCTTATTTCACTTTTATATCAATCAATTGTCTTTCTATTATCTAGTTTAGAAGCCAGACGCTCGATTGTATTGCTACGACTCGAGGGGTACTGTCTGCTTGCTTTTCTACTAATTCTACTGGGTTTTTATACTATTTTACTGAGCATCTTACTAAGCTAATTTGATAAGCGCTGTGTAATTAATTATCTCGTCATTGGTCCGATTTGGAGTGAGGGGAATTATGCCATTGGTTGGGCATATTCATCAAGTGCCGAATATTTATCTCATTGCCATTTAAGGCATTTTATCAGATTAATATTCCTGCTGTTGCGATCGTGCAACGGCCGGTACATTATAGCATCTTTAATAATTTATCTACCTCGCTGAGGATTTGTCTACGTCCCAGGGGCTTGCTAATGTGTCTAGGATAGGTGTATATTTATTAGTTCTATGAGGGAACGTGAGGGGATGAGCATCCTTGTGTCGCGTCTTCGTATTACCAAAAATAGCACCCGCTCCAATGTCGATCATCGTGGATTATTCCTTTTCTGGTTACATTCCTCGGATGATAAAAATAGATTACACCAGCTTCGGGGTAACTGACTTGTTTGGTCTGTCGCTCCGCATTTCTATATCGGGTCAAAGGTCGCTCCCATTGTCTGTGCGTGTTTCCGCGCTCCCTTGGTAGTGATTTTAAATAAACTCGAGGCCCCTACTAGTGTGTAAGGACTGTAGTAACTCGCTTCTGTATCTTATAATAAATGATTGATGATTACTAGGTTATCATAATCATTATATCTTCTGATATTAAGCTTTTAATGTTTTAATGTGGTTTTCTCGAGTATATTCGGGATGTTTAAGCTCGGGAAGGCTATCAACAACCTATATTAATTTATAGAGATGGTCGAAAATAATGGGGATGGCCCATTTTCACACATAGCCATGTAATGGTCTCATCAGCATTGGGACAGATCATGTTTGTGTCCCATATTCCAACAGGGGAAGAGCCTGAGCAGGTCTTAAACAAGGCTGTCGCTCATTCTGACCACGAGGTATGCTATCATTTTTCTTCTTTATCTGTCCAGTTTAACTGAACTTGTTTTTAATTAAAATAGGACAACCACATGAAGATTGACGATGAGGCTGGTCCTCCTCCCAGTTCTTCAACTTCTGAGGAGTCCATAGTCATCATTAATTCTAGTCCCGCAGCCCCAGCGGCTGTTAAGGTGCGCTTCCTGGTGATGAGACCGTTACATGGCTATGTGTGAAAACGGGCCATCCCCATTATTTTCGACCATCTCTATAAATTAATATAGGTTGTTGATAGCCTTCCCGAGCTTAAACATCCCGAATATACTCAAGAAAACCACATTAAAACATTAAAAGCTTAATATCAAAAGATATAATGATTATGATAACCTAGTAATCATCAATCATTTATTATAAGATACAGAAGCGAGTTACTACAGTCCTTACACACTAGTAGGGGCCTCGAGTTTATTTAAAATAACTACCAAGGGAGCGCATCCAAGCATTTCATTGCATCAATCAGAACATGTTGCTTCATTGACAAGGATTATGAGGGCTGAGATTGGTAAACTTAATAAAATCAATCCACCTCTAATCACCAATCATGAACTTGTTACCTTGTTCCTTGAGAAATTAGACCCAGAATTTAGACAATTGCTTGCGCATAATTTAAGAACTCAAATCAGTTTGGTTCGCAATAATATTAGCACTGCTGGAACGGATGCTTCTATTGCACAACCTAGTAAGCAACATGGAGAGGACCCTTACACAATTGAGGAAGTCTTCAAAATGGCTGCTTTTACTTCTGAAGAGTCAAAGAGTCCACTAGGAAAATTCTTTGCATTGGCAGGACCAGCACCACCAGCCACCTCCAGTAAAGCATCTCCAGACATTAAAATAGAGGAGGTGTCAACAAAAATGTTAGAAGGATGGGACAATTTACAGCGCAAAACAAATTCTCAGTTCCAACAAGGACAAGAAAATTTGTTGAAAGCAATAGAACGACAAAGCGTGCTGTTAAATGGATTTTTAATGCCCAGACAAATTATAGACCACCCTATCCAGCTCAGAATTTATCTTATAATGTTGGCTCCCAGCCTTCAGCTCCAAGTCAGTCGCATATCCATCAAAATAATAATGGAGACACTTGTTTCTATTGTGCACAACATGGACACCGCGTTAATGAGTGTGTGGATGCAATTAGAGATGAAGATTCTGGATTCATTATGAAGGGAAATGATAATAGGTATCGCCTAGCCAATGGACAAGTTATTCCATATGAGCGAGGACGACCCATGAAAGCATTTGTTGCAGAACAACACAAAAAGGGAATTATTCCAGTAAGAAAAATTTCTAATGGAATAGTCAGTACCAATATTCAAGGAGAAGTGGATCCTATGAATAATAGTAACCTCCCAAATGATAGACCAGGAGATGCTGCTCTTTCCCAGTTATTGGGTGAGTTAGTAAATAATCTTGGACTTGATACAGTAAAAGATACTTTAAGCAAAACACTTCAACGAAGTTACTTTGCTACAGAGGATGACCAAAATTTCAATTAAGCTCAATGAAGGGAGCATCCTTAGTACAGACGCGGAGTGGTACTACTACGACGCAAACTGAGAGCCAGCCAAGAAAACAACCTCCATCTAAAATATTGAAATCCTATAGACAAGAAAAATAAAACAGAGAATAAAGATAAAGATACAACCAAAAATAAGATGTTGGAAGAAGTAGCAAGGGCACTAGTGTACCCAAATTCTAACAACTCTGAGCCAAAGAAAAATGAATCACAAAAATTGGCCTCGAGACAATTAAGAGCGCCTGAAATAGACATTCCTACTAAGGAAGGACCTGCATATAAAAATCAAGCACCAGTCAAAGAAGAAATTGACTTAGATGCTGTGACAGATCCATATTGGATGTACCATTCACTATGCTGCTAAGAAATGTAGCAGGATTAGCACCACAAATTTGTGAGCGCTTAAGAATCTAATTCTCATGTTCCAGAAAGCCAGTAGTAAAGACATTTATGAGGAAGGAATATCAGATATTGGTCCTATCAGTGTATCTGATTTACCATTTGAGGCATTCCTTGTCGCAAAAGAAGGTGAAGGAGGAGCTCCAGCTGGAAGCACTGTAGCTGGTGATCCAGTACTCACTTATCTTACTGAAATAACAAATGAACCACCTCGTGAAATATATGTTGCCAAGCACTCACATGCATTGAGGTCTTGCTATCCAAAAGTTAATAATATAGGACAAGAAGAGGGAATCTTAGATGATGGTTCTCAAATCGTGTCAATGGCTGAGAAAGTAGCTATTGAATTAGGTTTGACCATGGGACCCACAAGTTACCTTAGGAGTTGAGAGTGCAAATAAACAAATTGAACAAAGTCTGGGTTTAGCGCGAAATGTGCCATTCAGATTTGGTGAAATTGTGCTATATCTCCAAGTTCATATTATTAGAGACCCAGCATACGAGTATTACTTGGAAGACCCTTTTCTGTGGTTGGAGCGACTGCTGTTAAAAATAGCACAGAAGGAGGACAAATGATTCTCATTACCTGTCCAAATACTGGAAAGCAGGCGACTATTCCAACCTACCCAAGAGGAGTCACTCCAGATAATTTGCAAAAATCTAAGGGGCAGGTTTTTCAGACAGCCTTGAGGACTTGATTCAGGAACAATGAGAGGCAGCTGTAGTCTTAGAGTATGACCAGTTCTCAAAGACTTTAGAAATTCGAGCCTATGCTGACCAGAAAATGATACATTTATGCATGCAGGAGTAAGATGTGCATATTTGAGTGAAGCAAATAAATATGCAGATTTAGAAGATGATACTCAAATATTATTTCAACCTATTTCTACAATGAAGAATTGAGGAAATGGAGAAATGACAATAATACAAGCCCTGTATCTAATTATGTGCAGAATAAGAAGAAATATAAACCAGTTGGTGTGAAGGTTAGACCCATCTATGCTGACTTGGATGATCAATTCAGAATTGTAAGAAATATCACTGGAGATCCTCTTGAAGGGATGCCAGTATTAGATCCAAACCCACCACCATTTATACCAGTTGGGCACTATACACAAGAACGAAAAGAAGCCATGGATAAAGTCCATGAGGGTGACTTTTTGACTGCCTCTGAATGAGCAGTAATACATGATTTAATAGCCAAGCAAAATAAAGCATTTGCATGGGATGATTCTGAGCGAGGAAGATTCAGAGAGGACTTCTTTCCCCCTGTACCAATTCCAACAATTGAGCACAAGCCATGGGTATATAGGAGTATTAAAATACCACCTGCACTCTATGATGAAATTTGTGCGATCATTGAAAAGAAAAGGGCAGCTGGAGTTTATGAACCTTCAAATTCATCCTACAGATCACCATGGTTTGCTGTGTTAAAGAAAAATGGTTCCTTAAGAATTGTACATAGCTTAGAACCTTTAAATGCAGTTACAATTGCTCATTCTGGAGTACCACCTGCAACAGAGGAACTAGCAGCCCATTTTTCAGGACGAGCTTGCGGAGGAATTATGGATTTATATGTTGGATATGATGAGCGATCACTTGACTTTAGATATCGCGATTTGACCACTTTCCAGACTCCTTTTGGAGCAATGCGACTCTGTACTTTACCAATGGGATGGACAAATTCTGTACCCATTTTTCATGATGATGTTACCGAAATATTAAGACCAGAGATGCCTGAATATACAATACCTTATTTGGACGATGTAGGCGCCTGAGGCCCTGCTACCAGATATGAGGATGATAAAGGAGACTATGCACGAATTCCAGAAAATCCTGATATTAGAAAATTTATATGGGAACATTTAAACAATGTCAATCGTTTATTACAACGAATGAAATATTGTGGAGGAAGTTCTCAGGATATAAATCAGTAATTTGTGCTGCGGAAATTATAATCGTTGGACATCTCTGTACATATGAAGGGAGAAAACCAACTGAAGACAAAATTGGAGCAATAATGAGATGGGAAATTTGTAATAACCTGTCAGATGTACGAGCATTTCTAGGTATTGCTGGAGTGCTGAGAAGCTATATTCCAAACTATGCAGTGCGAGCAGAAGGACTCCAGAAATTAACACGAGGCAAAGTACCTTTTGTCTGGGGCCCTGAACAAATTAAAAGCATTGAGATGGTCAAGGAAGGAGTGAGATTTGCCCAGCCATTGCGCCCAATTGATTATCATGGTCAAGGAGCAATTGTATTGGCAGTAGACTCTTCATTTATGGGAATTGGTTTCTACATCTATCAGGAAGATAAAGGTGACCCAAAGAAAATTTATTATGTGAAATTTGGATCTATGACTATGAATGAAAGAGAGGCAAGGTTTTCACAACCTAAGCGAGAACTATATGGACTTATGAGAGCACTCAAAACCAATAGAGCTATGCTATTTGGGGTCCGAAAGCTAATTGTGGAAACTGATGCAAAATATATACAAGGGATGTTAAGAAATCCTGACCTAATGCCTAATGCCACTATTAATAGGTGGATTGATGCAATATCATTATTTCATTTTATTATCAGACACAAAGCAGGAGCAACCTTTGGACCAGATGGTTTGTCCAGACGACCTAGACAACCAACAGACCCAGAACAAGCGCCTATGTCTGATGATGATGATGATGATCCAGTGGGACCACCAGAATTTATATTAGCAGATGATGAAAATAAGCCTCCTCTGGAGATTGAAGCATTTGTTGATGAAATTGATTCTCGGGGTGGATATTTCCAAGGAATTGCATTTTCCTACCAAGACATCTCTTCAGAATTAGAAGAAGCAGATTTAGACGAGAAAGAGAATTAATTAAAGTGAATGACACCTTGAAAAATGAGGACTTCACTATGAACACAAAATATTATTGCAACAATTACTACATGCTTTGGCCTTGCCAGAGAATGATAGAGAAAGTGATGACTCTTATTACCCTGAAGGACATCGAAGGGTAGGAGCCATCTCACAAGATGAAATGATTCCTCACATTGTTAATTATCTCAAGAATCATCAGTATAGACCAAATAAAATAAATGACAAGCGATATAAGCGCTTCAAAAATTTGGCAAATAGATTTGTACTGTTTGAGGAGAAATTATACCGACGAGGATTGCAAAGTCATCATAGGTTATTTATAGAAAAAGACAAGAGAATGTATATGTTAAAAAGCCGCGCATGACCATAATGGACATAGAGGTTTTTATGCGACAAAGACTGTACTTGTCCAACGATTTTGGTGGCCTGAGATGGAGGTAGACATTTCCTGGTTTGTTAAAACTTGTGAACCTTGTCAGAAGCGCCAGCTTCAACTTCTAAAAATACCACCAAAGCTTACGGACTCTCCGGCGCTATTTGAGGTACTTCATGCAGATGTAATTCACATGACCCCTGCTTCAAATGGATGTAAATATATTGTACATGGGAGATGTGCTACAAGTTCATGGGCTGAAGGACGAGCGCTTAAGAAAGAAAGTGCTAAGTCTATTGCTTTATGGATGTATGAAGACATTCTCTGCCGCTGGGGGACACTGCGAAAAATTGTCACTGATAATGGCGCTCCATTTGTTGCTGCTGTCAGATGGTTGAAAGAAAAATATGGGATCACTCAAATAAGGATCTCAGCCTATAATTCACAAGCCAATGGAAAAATTGAGCGACCTCATTTCGACCTTAGGCAAATGCTAGCGAAATGTTGTGGTGAACAGAATTTATCCAAATGGTATTGGTTTCTCCATGCTGTATTTTGGGCAGATCGTGTTAGTGTTAGAAAGCGATTTGGCTGTTCCCCATATTATTTTGCAACTGGCACGCATCCAGTTTTGCCAATAGATGTGAAAGAAGCGACTTGGCTTGTTAGACCACCAAAAGGTGTACTCACTGATGTTGAATTAATTGCCTTGAGAGCAAGAGCGTTGGCTAAACATCAGATACATATTTAGACAAATGATGAAGAGAATTGATCAGATAAATTAAAGCAGCTTGG